>JBBPRR010000587.1:0-19903 GCA_038093115.1 Hortiboletus flavorubellus | reverse complement strand
CTCGGGTCGCTCGGATCTCCCTTCATCCCACTCCTCTCATCGCCAGCACAATTTCAAGGACGTGCTCGTGTTTGATGCGTCCGGGGGCGTCTTGTCCTTGCGACGTATCACACTTGAACAGCGACCTTGCGAATCCTTCTCATCCCCCATGGCATCGCTCGCGACGAGCATCTCGCTGCCAGGTGTCGGTGGTGCAGGACGATTGAGTGCATCCCCGCCGATTAGGGACGAGGCAGGGAAACGGTCGGGTTTGACGCAGCAGATGCTCAAGGGGGTGACAGAGTTGGTGGGCAAGGAGAGTACAGTGGCGACATGGCAGTTGAAACGACGGCATGACTGGGGGGAGGTGACGTACGTGGTGCATCAAGTTGGGGATCAGCCAAAGCCTGGAACGTCCAAGTTCGTTACTTCTCATCTTGTTTCGTATTGACCTGCTGACGTGGACCAACGTTGATACAGCTCACTGGCACATGCAGAATTGTCAACTTGTATGCGTACACTGGGCCTCATACCCCGATTTATCTATCTTTCACATCAGTTCTTGTTCTATACCCTTGGCGAAGATTATCATGCGCTCATCTGACGACACTGATTGGCCATCTTAGGTGCAAAGATCGACGTGCAGAAAGAAGTCGAGGCAAGCGCCTTTGCTGTATCCACCGAGGTGCATTTCGTGGAGGACTTGGCCTTTTCGTCCAACCACCCGCACGCGCGATCCCACCCCCACCCTCATGGACACCATATGCATGCACACGGCCCGTTGTCGTTTGACAAACCCCTTGTGAGCACGATGAGTGCTGAGATGGCGTACGATCGCAGTGCAGGAGGGAGTCGCATGACGATTCCAATGCTGCCAAACAGGGCCGTGCAACAGTCGGTCCAGGCGAGCACAGGGACATCTTGGAGTGGATCTGGAACACGCGCGGCATTATCTGATATGGGCATGGGTGGGGAGATTCCGATTAGGGTTATGGAGGGTGTTGGGGGTATGATTCGTCGGGAGATGGACCGAGTCAGGTGTGAGCATGTGATGGGGGATGCACGTGGGGATGACGAAGAAGGGGTACCACTCAAGTTCGATGAGCAAGATGAGGACTTTGTGGAGGGTGCACCGGTGGGCAGCCGTGATGACGAGGGAGAGAGGGATGGGAATGCAGAGGATTTGTGGCGCGCGTGGAGTGAAGAGGATAGGTTGGCGGTGGATGAGGCAGAGACGTTTGACGATGTGCTCAAGATTATGGACGAGGATCAGGTAGCTACATCAGTGCCTGCTGCCACGGGTATGGGTAAAGGTACAGGAGTGGTTGATGAACAGTAGCATCGAGGTTCTGGACTTGGCACCTAGATCGCTTGTGCATCGATGTTTGAGATTTTGACCACCTTTGATCTTTCTCTGTCGTTATAGGATTGGTGGAATGGAGGTGTGTGTACATGTACATTTCATGAGAAGGAATTGGGATGGAATAGCTTATATGCTAATAGGGATGGTGTATGAGGTGCACTTGAGTATATAAACATGTTTCAATACTAGGGTTTAATAGCATCACATCCAAAAGTTTTGTTACATATAGCAAGTATTGGCTCATTTATCCCCTACAGTTGTTGCTTGTCTTGCACATTGCATGTATAAGTTGGTATGATCTCACAACTAATCTTCATGTCCTTCAAATGAATAGAGATAAGGTGGATGATCAGATTTTGTACATGTGATACATTTCAGATGGAAAGGAAAAAGAAAAAGAAGATTCCAGGACACTTTCACAACACAATACTGCAAACTAGGATGTAGCTATAAAAAAAGATTAAACATATGAGACAGGAGAAAAAACAAGAAGACATACCAAGTCTATGATTCAAGATGAATGTAAGACAGTCATCTGTGTTGGGGCCGGAGATACTAAGGAACAAAGCTCTGCCTTGAAAGTATCATATGAGCTATTCAACCTGGAATATGCTTCATGGAAAGCAGTGTCCAAGGTAGCATCAGTAGTCATATATAGAACAGTAGCACATTCCAAAAGTAAGATAGAAACTGTGAATAACTTGGAATAAGTCAAAATGCAGGTAAGTAATTGTTTTCCTACCAAGCAAAGTATACTGTGATGTGTGACCATCGTTGAAAGTGTCTGAACCAATCTAATATACATGTATCAACAAAAAGTAGAATGATTAACAATTGAAATACCTTGCCAATCATTGAACTGAGGGTGTCAGCAATGTGGTGCCATGGGATACATGTAAGCACAAAAAATAGTCTGATCATAATATAGCCATTGCATGACATTACTCACACACTGTAGAGAAAGAATGGCAGAGAATCATAAATTGTGTCAAGCTATCATACAAGGTCACTCACTCGCTAAAAGGGGGGGGACAGCATAGAAATCATCAGGCATAGAGATGTAGACATGAAAGGTTGCCACACACATTCTGTGAATGATGCAGAAAGCATGAGTCTTAGAATAGTGGCCATCACATGATATCACTCACAAACTAGAGAGCAGGAATGGCACATAAACCATGAGTGTTGGAATAGCAGCCATCACATGATATCACTCACCAACTGGAGAGCAGGAATGGCATATAAACCATGAGTCTTGGAATAGCAGCCATCACATGATATCACTTACCCTCTGGAGAGCAGGAATGGCACATAAACCATGAGTCACAAGGTTCACCAATCTTGTACATCTCTGAATATAAAATGCAGTCACAGATAACACCAAACATGACAATGAAACTTACTTTGCAATCTCACATGTCTTGTTGACTCTCCCTTTATTACATTCCAGTATTCATCCTGAAAAATCTTCTCTACCCCATCATCCTCCTCCTTTGTGGATACCCTAGCATTTCTTCCAGGGTTGTCCAGCTTTATCCCGATATCACATTTGAACTGGTCATACTTCGTGAACACTGTGATCACAGGCACTTTCCATGCCATGTTGAGTACCATATTACATATAATGCAGCACATACCATTCTTATCCGGACAGATGGCACCAAAGAATTTCATGTCGAGGCTAGAACGATTGTTCTCCATTGGAATGCAGTACCTAGAAATGATACTTCAGCCAGCACGTCCTAAGGATCGACTTAACAAACCAGATCGCATGTAATCTATCCTGTAATCGGCGTGCAGTTGCCTTCTCTCACACAAAGTCCTGCACAATTCGTAACTCGTCTTCATGTCCGGCCTCGAATCCACACGAATCATGGAAAACATATCCATCGTGATTGGTAAACACAAGCTCATCCTCGATGTGGTGATTGCCACGCTTGTTGAGGGTCGATTATAAACTACATTTACCCTCACAGACTGTCGACTGACCTCAGCAGTGGGATTGAGATGGATCTAATCAAATGATAAGATCAGAAACAGTCAGAAGTAAGCAACTTGGACCAACCTCTTCACAAGTATCACCGCGAACCCTATATATCTTTGGGCTCTTTGTCGTTTCGCAGACTCTCTGTAAAATGGACGTTTTCCCCGCATTTGTCCAACCAACAATAAGAACTCGAAACTTGACGTTCGGCACACAAAAACGTAGGCGCTCCTCGCTCATGGTTGCTGGTAGTGAGAAATCAAAGTTGGTGAAAAGCAAACAGGGAGGAGAAATAGGATGAGCAAACGGGGGGAATGTGGCGTGAGCACGAACGTTATCGCAGCTCTCATTTCATTCTCCAACTCGGATTGTTCCAAGGAAAGCGTCGACCGATAAGGGTGGCCACAGCAGCCAAGCCAGCCTCGTGCAGACGGAGGTCGAATCTTGTTCACGGCAGGCCAGTGATCAGGGAAGCGAGTTGTCGAAGGTGAAGATCGAGCTCAAGCATGATGGAATGAAAGACTGAACGAAGAAATGTATCATAAAGTAGCTACCATGGTATCCACAGTGACTCCAGTTCCCTGAACTCGCGGTGATTGTGATCCCCCATTTCTGCCCTACCTTGATAGTGATTACTAGACGCATGCGGCGGTGAAGATAGCACCGACGATGTTTATATCCGAATCAGCCATAACCAGCGGGGTCACCACGCCCTGGTGCGACTCCAGGTATCTCCCATATAGAGAGAGCTGACAGCACGGAAGATGGGCGAATGCAAATTGTACTTGACATGCCAAGGGCAGAGGGTGCTCATAATCATGCTCGTGGTCTATGCAGTCTCTCCCCAATCCTTTGCAGGTTTCGAGGGGGGTACATGAACAACCAGCAGCCCATATGAGGGCATCCTATTGAACGCCTGAGCGGACTATCAGGAAAAAATCGCATCAATGTACAACATGACGATTCCTAAGACCCACCACTAAGCCGCGACAGCTACAGGGCGAGAAACTGTGATACACCTTAATCCCGACTCTCGACCTATTATGATGCCCAGCCCCAAGCCATGCCTCAAAGCATACCCTCCTGATCTCCCACCCACCCATCCTCTCCCGTCATCATCCTCGACAGCGCAACCGGCAATATTTCCACTTACCTCACCACACCCTCCGTCCCAGCACCCGCACGAGTGCCCATATCCTCGTCACCAGATCCACGACCATGCTACAACCAGTGGGGTAGCGGGAGGCCACTGTCCACCGGCCAGCAGAGCTCCATGAGGCTGGATACGAATATATAATCAACACCAACGGACAACACGCTCGTGCGTTCGCAGTCGTGCTAGCTTTGTTTGGTGCAATCCACGTTGGCGTCCAGCTTGGGATCCCCATCTGGGCAGAGATATATCAGTCATTTGATGGGGTGTTGTGTGTCCTCCCCTCGAGAGATGTTCACCTTGTGTTACATGCATTGAATTAGGCTCCCGAATGCGATGAGGAACATCTGGAAATTCACAGAAGCAATACAGATGCAACATCTGGTACTGTGATGAATGCGTCTGTATTATTATTGAGTACCATGAGTGTATGAAGCACAAGATCGGATGTGACCACGCCATGAACCTGTTTCTTGCGACCTGTGTGGTTACCTGGAAAATCCTTCGAAAGGGGTGCAACCTGTAGGATCATGGTACCAGTGAGCGAGAACTGAAGAGCATTTCCAAGGCACCAGCCTCGGCTTTGAGCTGTCCAGATCGTCCGTTCGAAAAGAGGTGGTGCTGTGCAATGGCTCCACTGCATCGCCAAGCTTTGTGGGGGGCTACCAGGTGGCATTGACCTTGAGAGCGCTAGACAATAGAGGGCGTTGTTCAATCACAATACTTCATGTAGACATGATCGTGTGCCCAAGGGCGGTAGGTTGCAGAAAATTTTGAGTGGCTGCAGACCCTGAAACTAATACAAATGACTGCGTTCGAGTCGTCGATGGCGTGATGTCTTCAACGACCACGACAATGCTGCCCGCACCACCCATATGTTCATTCCACAAGACGAGAGGGGAGCATTCATCAACTCTTGTCCCGTAACTGACTTGAGAAAGGGAGACAAAGCGTCAACGTGATCACGTCAAACATCACTCGAGAGAGCAGCTTATTTACATGAAACCGTGACAATGGTACCTGGAGGGTGTTGCCCATCTGAAACCTATACATCTCTGTCAACATTCATCTCGAACCCAGTCTCCAGGCCCAACAACGTATCCAACAGATTCTTGATCATCTGGCGGAATTTTTCCTGGCTCAGGACCCTGTTGTTCCTCTTGTACAACAATCGACAAGTGTCATGGATTTCTTTGCGTTTCTGTGACTGTTCATAGTCTTCAAATGCCTCCTTTAGGACTTCCCAATTGATTGTGCCAATCAAGTCAGGTTTCAGTGTAAAGTCGAACAATGATTTCAACACAGCAATGAGGTCGATGGTATATGGCATGAACAGACGCTCGACTTCAGGTCTTTCAAAGTAAACTCATTAGGAGCGCATCGTGGACATGCAGAGTGAGCACTTACACGTTTTGCAATACGGCCTCCGAAACCCATTTCACGAAGAAATAAGCCAAACCAAGGATAGCAACCGGCGGCGCAATAGGGATTGTGCTGGCATTGATCAAGCTCACAAAGTGTGTAACGATATCAAGGGATGATGTACTAAGAGAGTTAGGGTAAACATATTACGGTCGTTGTACTAACATGTATGGAGTGGTGGCAGGGGATTGTATTTGAATGTTTTGAACGAGGTACAACATGAGCTGTTGAAACTCTTTTCCACCGAGAATCTACTAGTGTTATCCAACGGTTCTCTCACATATCAAGGCTCGCATTACCTTATCTTCATCCTTGAAGTTCCAACAAGTGATGATATCCTGATGGACCTGGACAAGGAAACGCCACAGTAACATGTTCCCCGCACCAGGTATGCTTCCAGCGAAAGCATGATAGTAAACTTGTTCATGTCAGGAATGAAGCTTACATGAGAACTGCTAACCGCACATACAATTCATCCCTTTGCTGTTTGGTGAAAAGGAATTAGGAGTTGTGGAGTGTGTCCCAAACGGAGGCACTCACTCTATGCACGCTTCAATCTTCACCGGAAGACTGGCTCGCTGGGCAATTGCCCACATCACCCATGCATCGCCCTTGAGCCGTTCGTGGATGATCTTACGAGTCATATCCACTAAGCTTGCAATAGACTCTTGATAACCTTGCAAGACTGAGCCACATTAATGGTGAACCACATCCAAACCAAGAACTCGTACCGGAAATACTGATGTAGGGAGGTGTGGGGATGTTGAGCCCAGCCGTCGAGTTGTCAAGAGAGCGGACACAAACTGCGAAGGCTTTGCTAGCATTCACCTTGCTTGTTTTGCGAAGCGTTTCTTCGTCCATGTCATAATCCTCCTCTTCCTCCTCCTCTAGCTGTTTTGACCGTACTAGCAGATCGTACTTTGTGAAAACAATGACCACTGGAGCTAACGCATGGTCGCAAAATGGTTAGTGAGTGTCACGCCTGATACGAGCTAAGGGAACAGACTATCGAGTTCGTGGGCCAGAGCCATCAACTTCTTATCGCCTTCCTGCAACACTTGACCACCAGCCCATGGTGTTTCTGTATAGAGCTTGGAAACGTGGATTTGGGATCAACCATACCGAGGTGGTGACTTACCATATTGCATGAAGTTGGTCTTTCAAGAGCTTCTTGCGATGTCTCTCTGAGGAATCAAGTTGCAAGATTGAAATTGGTGTTGTTTCCAGGCTCGAAACCTTTCGAATCATGCAAAACAAAGTATTTATTCTCGTCGGAAATGAATTCTTGGTTGATAGACACCTCTCTGGGCTTGTACTTGGACACTTTCTAAGCCAAGGTCAGTGTCCTGCACCGAGGGGAGGTGGAAGGATATGGCAACTTACGGCCTCTGTTATTCCAAACACATGATTGATCAAGGAGGACTTCCCAACCCCCGCCTGCGAAGAGCATGAGCAAGTAACCACGAACAAACACAGAAATAGAGCGACTAACGTGACCAACACACAATATGTGGAATCTACGATACAGACGATAGATATCAGTTTTAAGAACTTTTAGACTCCAATCGCCTACCATGGAATATTCTTTATAATGTCCTCAATTGTGGTATCCATGAAAATAGCATTGAGTGAGGAGTCAGAGTGTTGAGGGTGGCATGTGAAGGGGGAAGTGGAAAGCACCACATGGGCGTTTATCGATGGTTGATCGATAATCATCCCAGCTACACGAATTCACTGCCAACATGAGGGGGCTGATCCGTCTGGCATTTTGGCACTGAGGTTCGAAAGTCCCAACAATTCCATGCTACCGTGGTGTGCCGAGAATGCCTTCAAGCGAATCTGACCAACCATTTTATGCTAGGCATACGGGATTGGTCGGACAGTGGTTCTGCAAGGGTTCTGAAAGGAATTCTGGTGTGGGAATTTTTCTCAGGACAAGCTGACAGGAGCTCAGCCCTGTCATGTCAGTACTAATTCAGTGCCCAAGTCCACCGTGATTATATTCCGCCACGTCTTCTTTTGACACACCTCGAGGCCGCATCTCCATCCGTTGCCTCCCCCCGAGCATGATGGTGCCACCCTTTCCAAGTCGCGGGGCAAGTACTCGCAGTGCACCTGCAAAGTGGCAAGCCTCATCCTTGATCGCGCCAACTCACATTGAGCTATAGTTCCAACTTGCGAACTCGGAAGCGACCCCGAAGATCCTCAAGAAGCATGCCAAACGCGCAATGTTTCCGATTCCTTTGTATCTTTTGGAGCGAGGTGCGTCTACATTCACATCTTCCTCAGGTCAAGCCCCGTTGATCAGGCCTCCTTCGAAATCTCTTTCAAGACTTCTTGCGCAAGCAATTGGTGAAGTCCTTGTGCCCATCGTACCACACATTGACGATTATGCATGCCTCATTTGTACATCTATTGCATTCAAGCCGATCAGGCTTTGCTGTGGCCATTTCTTCTGCGTAAGGTAAATCACCTTTTTTTTGGTCTGCCCATCTTTGCCTACACACGCATAACATCCCATCGATCCAGATGTCTCATCAAACTACAGAAACGTGGCATGGAAGGGTGTCCCATGTGTCGTGCACTAACGGTCCTGAAGGCAAACCCATGTGAGTACTCCCCTCTTGTCTTGCGTCCTCAACTGCTCATGAACCACGCATAGCTAACATCAACTATGGGTTGCTCAACTTCATGGCAGACTGGTTCCCAAACAAGTCTTGAGAGAAACTGCTTGCCAACGAACGGGAGGTAACCTAAGAGCAACTCAAAGAGCTCGGTATCTCCGATATTCGGGTTTGTCGGATCATGTAACGCGCACGAGTCAGCAGCGTGTGGTCAAGTGGTGTCGGCTGACAAGCCTGTCATCCTGATTCAACTCAACACCATATCCATTGGAGACAAATTCACCTCGCAAGGCAAAGACAATTCAGTCAGGCTCTAAATTTATGGGATAAATATTTTGTTCTAGCATTTCATACGCACAAATCCAGATGCAAGGACAGCGTGCCTATGGATGATACCTACGACTTGACCTATCACTGTGTAACCCTTTCCAACGTATAGGCAAGTTTCTAGCACTCCTGTACCTAATCTATCTCGCACACAGCCACTTCCATCATCTCTTCCTCCCAATTGTGCCTCATCGCGTCCAAAAATGCCTGCATGCCATCGCCCTCCATGAAAGACTGAAGGTTCATCAACGATAGACCTATGCGGTGGTCAGTGACGTGGTCCTAGAGAAGACAACGTCACGTTTAACAATGCCCAGTAACCATGTAACCAACCAACTTGCCTGAGCATAATTGTACGTCTGAATCTTCTCGCTGTGATTGGCGGTCCAAATGAGGTTTTGGCGAGCTGCACTAGACTCAGCAATCTCTCTCGTAATTTTTATGTCCATGAGTCGAGCCCGAAGGACTTGGAATGCGTGACACTTGTTCTAGAATAAGGCAATGCATGAACGACCATCGATTGAACAAGGTGAGGAACCGAACCGAACCTGGTGTTGACTCTGCTCGTCCTGCATCAACACTGTCATGCCCGTTGGCACGTGTGTCAAGCGTACCACCAACTCCATTTTGTTGACGTGCTAAGAGCAAATGAGTGATGCTAGATGGGCAACAGGTACAGAACACGAACCTGTCCACCTGCACCACGTGAACGCATCACCTCGATCCGCACGTCCTCCATCTTGAACAGATTGTCATCTGGAGTGGGTTCAGCGTCTTCACTGAGGGGAAGCACCTGTACCTGGTGAGTATGACACAGTGCCAAAAGGGAGAACCTACGACGATCGTGACAGTGCTTGTATGCACCCCGCATGCCTCCACCCATCACCTCCGTGCTCTGAATAACGTCTGCATGCCATCCCCAAGAGTGGGCGTAACGAACGTACACCCTCAGTAGGTCCGTCAGGAAAAGCGTCACCTCCAAACCCCCAATGCCCACTTTCAGCTCCAACAGCGCTGAAAACAACCGCGTCTGTGAGGTCGGAACGAGCAAGGAAAGAAAGGTCATCGAGAGATGTGCCGACAAGCTCTCTTTGAGGATCAAGAACTTGTCTTCAGCCAAGGAACGCATGATTGGATCTGGGTCCTTGAGGAGGGGGAGCGTAGCTAGCAAGGACTACTGAGGTCGTTATGTACGAGGGACACGCCTCAAGTTGTGAAAAGAATTTGACGGACCTCTCTTGTTTTCACCCATGACGTCTACGCATCGTGCAGAGGCCCCAGCTCCTTGACGTGACGCGCGGCCGCAATGTCTTCTGGAGACGACATGGCTTCCGACACCTTCCCTTTGGGTGAATCAAGGCAAAAAATGCTTGTTTCCAGCAACTCACCTTGGACATGTTTTCTTGTCTCGACGCACTTTTGCACGGCACGAAGAATGTGTGCGCCATCCTTTTTGAGCTGATCTATGGCGTATGTGCCAGGTGCAATGGACAGAGTACAATTTAAACGTACGAGCACATGCTGAGCAGAGCGTCTCAGTGGTCCATGTACTCATAGCAAAGTGCCTAACATCGAGTTGCACAGGGAGCAAAAGGATGTAACATGCCAGGGATATCGGATCAAATACCATTTGTTTATTCTCAAAGCCTTTGCCAAACAACGCTCTGCCACGCGAGATAGGCGCCACCAGCCCATCCACGAAAGCGACTTTATACTGATTGCGGCTGAGACGGCTTGTAAAAAGCGGGGTTTGCTGAGGGGGACTGCCCCTACTTAGAGCTGTTTTCGGTGCATGTACAGGTTAGGTTAGGGAACGAGAATGTGACTGGGTGCAACGGGTCATCTATGTGGGGCTGTTGAGGACCTACTGGATCATTTGTCATTGGATGGACAGAGTGAATGTTGCTCTGGCCAAGTCATGCTGTACGATCAAGTTCGCCAAGAGTCCGAATAGCCCACCATGTGATTATCATAAAAGGAGAGCAGTTGCAAAGGAAGTGTAACTCGGTTGATGTGACTCAATCGGGAAGCCTGCTCGCTCCTGTTTCTTGAACTCACACAGCAACAACACTGACTGATCTCCTTCCCAGGTGCTCTTGCATTCACTTACAAGTCCACCTATTTCTTCTTCTTTGCATTATCTACAAAGGACAAGGATTCTCTAGAACTCTAATTCTAACCTGCTCCCATTAATGTCATCGAGCAATAACTCCAATGACTGTCGCCAAGCCACTCCAGAGCCCCCTTCCTATTACCACCCTTTGTTACAGCTTGATAATTCCCCTTGGATTCCAGAGTGCCCCAACTCTGTTCACTTTAATGGGCCACCTGATGGGCTCCCAAACGCACAGCCTTCCAGTCATCTCCCCGAGTTCATAGCTGACAACAACAACAACAATGACCCTCTGACCAAGCATAAGGGCTGTATCCTCTCTGTCACCAACGCTACAGCTGTCTCACCCATCTCTTGTTCTGTGTCCAGTGCCTTATCGCCGTCATCACCCACATTCCATGGTCATACTAGATCACCTGTGCTAGCCCGGTTAGTGGTTTGCTTTCTATTCCTGATTTTTTTTTTGACAATGGTCTATGATCCACAACCTATTTGATTGCCCTCCGTGTTGTTGCCCTTTGTCTTTGTTCCAGCCCCCCGCTCCTTGGTTTGCGCCATATTTGTACAAGTCTTGTCGCCCCACGTGCCTGACAGACACATCCTGCATTCTTTCTGCCATATTCAATCAGATATTGGCTAATTTACTGAATTCATCCTTTCCAGTCCACCCATGATGCTCAAGAACTTCTCTTGCACACATTCCAACTTCCATCCCTATCCCCACTGCTGCACCTTCCCCGCCCTGAGTCTCTATGCCGGTTTCCTTTGGGAAGTTCATGGGCACCAACATAGGACATTCATCCCCTCATTCATGGGAACAAGGGAGCTTGACTGGTACTCCTTCATCAGATAGGTGTCGAACGCGTCAATCGTTGGGTCAGCTGTTCTTGTGAGCAGGAGGTTCATTGGTTGGCTCACCAGAAGTGAAACCGGCAGTTCTTGGCTCGGAGGATGGGGATGTTATTCACGGCAATCATCGTTTGACAGGATACCCTACTACTGCTGAAGGAGATAGTGTTCTGTGATCTGGGTGGAGCAGCTTACCTCAGCCCAAATCAACAACTTGGTAAGGACTTCACTTCCATTCTATGCTGGCAAGCTGGCCATCATTGAATGTGAGTGTGCTGACTACTCAACTACACAGGCGCGTTGTAAGGAACTGAAGTTCCTTGTGGTTGTATCCCATTATTCCACCGACTTCCACATTGCTCCTAATCATATTCCGATGAATTCTAGCCCAACCTAATTCAATCCTAGTCCAACCCAATCCAATCCTAGTCCAACCCAATCCAATCCTAGTCCAACCCAATCCAATCCAATGCAATCCGACATTATCTGTCCATTTCTGGATCTCCACACGTGCAAGATCTATCTGGATCTTTGTTTTTCATTTAGATTGATTTCTTTTGGTTTCATTGAGCTTTCATATCACTTCGACATAAGCCTAGACCCTTTCGTAGTATTCCACATGGTTTCTGTTTACCCATGAAGGGACAATGTTTTTTTTTCTTTTGCTTTGACGTACTTGGTTACTGATTGATATTTCCCATATTAAGAAGAGTCTTGGGTGTTCCCTTGACTATAAAACCTCTGTAGTGCGATGGATAATACATCTTTCGCCCGTGTGCACTGATCATCCATTTCCTTGCTGCGACGCTGTGTCTTTGCAAACCTCGTCACTTTTTCGCTCATATCCGGTCCTTGTCCTTGACCGGATCTCTCTTATCTCATCACCATCTCTTTAAATCTGCTCTGGGTTTTTGGATTTCAACATCAAATGTATATTCCTACTTTCTTCTATCTCTACTTCACTCCCCAGATCTTTTTCTCATCATTTTTCCGGATTGGATTCATCCAGATTTACCCCTATCTTTCCGGATTCCTTTCTGGATTGTGTAGTCAGGTCCTTCGCCCCCACCAACTTCTTTAGGGTCCCTGGGACGAACCTATTTGTACCCTTCTTTCATATTTTCTAGTATCCCTCTTGCTATTGCAGTACAGGCAGGACTAGTGTTTTACAGCATTCTCTTCCTCAGCTACTTTTCTGGATTTCAGATGTGGGATTGCACAAATTTAGCCTCCATCTCGGAGTTGTTGAATCTTTCTGCTCTTTCATGGGGACATGTTACCTTTGCTGGTGCTCTCCCACCACCTGTCGTGGACGATGTCCAATTCTCAAGTCTGCGGCCCTTGATCAGCATAATGTAAGTTACTTTAATTGTTTGCGTCCTGTTGCTCACTTGAATCACCCTATAGCTCCAAGATACGAGGTCAATCTATAATACTTATTTATTCATTACGCTCCCACAAAGTAATCAAGCAGCCGCCGTGCCACAACATATTGTTGTTTGCCTCAAATAATCTTTTTACCGTTATCATGAGTCCCGAAAAGGTATTTCTTCATTTTGACAAGTGATTCACGAAATCACGTTTTAGAACACAACAAATCCACCTACTCTTCACATTCTTTCCTCGGTATCATTAACCATACTACATACTATTTCTTCCTCTTTTATATTTGCTTATATCATACACCAACACATAAACCAAGTACAAATGACATTGTATTACTATCAGGCATAGAGAGGCATGATTTGGACGAAGTCTCAACATCAGACGACCCCACACCCATCTATTCTCTTTCTCACTGTCTTCTCGCGTTCACCACCCAGCCACCCCATTCAGATGTACTGCATGGTTCCACCACACTGCAGCCACACATGCATGTCCAAAGTTCATCGACCCCTTTTGGTCTCTCCCAAGCAGACCTGGGAGATGCTGCAATCAAAGTCAGAGGAGGAGTCTTAAGTGGTGTGAGGTTGTTGGGTGGCAGGATGTACAATGCCACAGCTGAGTATGTGAAGTCGCATACTGGTGTGTCGGCTGGGACACCTACATCGCTGCACGTGCGTGAAGATCCGATGCGGGATCTTTTCTCCATGCAGGGGGACCAGTGTGCTTTCATGATGAGTGGGGTAAGCAGTCTCTTCTTTTCATGAAGCACCCCTGCAGCAAGTAGCAGGGACTGTGATCACAACCAGATTCATGGGAATAACCATACCCATCTCTGGGGTGTGATGACTGGCGACACCACACCCTCGGGCGGCATTGAAGACAGGCATGACGCTTCACTCCACCAGAATAGGTCTGCCCCTG
Source organism: Hortiboletus flavorubellus (assembly GCA_038093115.1). Classification (NCBI taxonomy): domain Eukaryota; kingdom Fungi; phylum Basidiomycota; class Agaricomycetes; order Boletales; family Boletaceae; genus Hortiboletus; species Hortiboletus flavorubellus. The sequence continues at coordinate 5,782 of JBBPRR010000587.1, read as the reverse complement.
GTGCTTACATCAAAGTACTTGATTTGGGGCCACTCATGAACAGCTTTATTTCGTTGCATCCCCAGGTCATCGCCAAGTTCGTCACCGCTAAACATTAGCCAATTAGCCATCTCAATCTCATGCACAATGGGAATTCAATTCTTGTTGGGCTAGAGGATGGACAGGTTGTGTGTGTCTTTTAACTGTGATGATGTGTGCATATGTTGAGACGGGTGGGTGGTGGGGCCGAAGGTGGTCATAACCTAGGTGATGGTGGGAATGGGAAGGAAGGAAAGGGCGCTGGCACTGGTGCTGGACTTGGGTCAGTTCTCGTCCTGTCTCAGACACCACCCCCACTGGGTCTGGAGGAGGACGCGCTGTGGCACGTATACAGTCTTCATCGTGGTCGCACATCCACTGTCATACAAGACATGGAGGTCTCTCCTGACGGACGATGGGTCGCTGTTAGGACAGGCAAGGGTACAGTGCACGTCTTTGTGATCAACCCGTATGGGGGACAGCCTGATCTCAGGAGTCACATGGATACTAAGATATGGAACATCGACAAGCCCATGAGCGTCTCGACTTGCTTTCTCTCTTTTAGGGTTGGGACTAATGCCTTGCCTAGCAGCCACTCTCCATGGAGTTGACACCCATCATGCGGTTACGTTCAATGCGTGTGACAGGTGCCAATGGTTTTCATTCAGATCTCTCATTCATGTTTGTTCATGGTAATGAGGTGGCATTGCCCACAAGCCTCTTGCCGTCACAGATTGCATCCTCTCTGAGCACATCCTCAGGTTGCTTGGATCTCCCTTCATCCCACTCCTCTCATCGCCAGCACAATGTCAAGGACGTGCTTGTGTTTGATGCGTCCGGGGGCGTCTTGTCCTTGCGATGTATCACACTTGAACAGTGACCTCACAAGTCCTTCTCATCCCCCATGGCATTGCTCATGATGAGCATCTCACTGCCAGGTGTTGGTGGTGTGGGACGATTGAGTGCATCTCCACCGATTAGGGATGAGGCAAGGAAATGGTCAGGTTTGACACAGCAGATGCTTGAGGGAGTGACAGAGTTGGTGGCTAAGGAAAGTACAGTGGCGACATGGCAATTGAAACAACAGCATGACTGGGGGGAGGTGAGGTACATGGTGTATCAAGTTGGGGATCAGCCAAAGCCTGGAACGTCCAAGTTTGTTACTTCTTATCTTGTTTCGTGTTGACCTGCTGACGTGGACTGACGCTGATACAGCTCACTCGCACATGCAGAATTGTCAATGTGCACACATACACCGGGTCTTGTACCCCGATCTATCTATCTTTTGCACCAGTTCTTGTTCTATACCCTTGGCGAAGATTATCATGCGCTCATCCAACGACACTGATTGGCCATCTCGGGCACAAAGATCAACATGTGGAAAGAAGTCGAGGCGAGCACCTTTGCTGTATCCACCGAGGTGCATTTCGTGGAGGACTTGGCCTTTTCGTCCGACCACCCGCACACGCAATCCCACCCCCACTCTCATGGATACCACATGCACACACATGGTCCGTCGTTGTTTGATGAACCCCTTGCGAGTGCGATGAGCGCCAAGATGGTGTATGATCGCAGTGCAGGAGGGAGTCGCGTGATGATTCCAATGCTGCTGAATGGGGCCGTGTAGCAGTTGGTCCAGGCGAAGACGGGGACATCTTGGAGTGGATCTGGAACACGCATGGCATTATCTGGTATGGGCATGGGTGGGGAGATTCCGATTAGGGTGATGGAGGGTGTTGGAGGTATGATTCGTTGGAAGATGGACCGAGTCAGGTGTGAGTGTGTGATGGGAGATGTGCATGGGGATGACGAAGAAGGGGTACTGCTTGAGTTCAATGAGCAGGATGAGGACTTTGGGGAGGGTGCACCGGTGGGCAGCCGTGATGACAAGAGAGAGAGGGATGGGGATGCAGAGGATTTGTGGCGTGCATGGAGTGAAGAGGATAGGTTGGTAGTGGATGAGGCAGAGACGTTTGACGATGTGCTCAGGATTATGGAGGAGGACCAGGTGGCTACATCGGTGCCTGCCACCGCGGGTATGGGTAAAGGCATAGGAGTGGTTGATCAACAGTAGCATCGAGGTTCTGGACTCAGCACCTAGATCACTTGTGCATCGGCTTTCGAGATTTTGACCACCTTTGATCTTTCTCTGTCATTATACATAGGAGTGGTGGAATGGAGGTGGGAGTACATGTACATTTCATGAGAAGGAATTGGGATGGAATAGCTTATAGGCTAATAGGGATGGTGTATGTATGAGGTATACTTTAGTATATAAACATGTTTCAATACTAGGGTTTAATCAAAAGTTTTGTCACATGGCAATTATTGGCTCATTTATCCCCTACAGTTGTTGCTTGTCTTGCACATTGCATGTATAAGTTGGTATGATCTCACAACTAACCTTCATGGCCTTCAAATGAATAGAGATAAGGTGGATGATCAGATTTTGTACATGTGATACTTTTCAGATGAAAAGGAAAAAGAAAAAGAAGATTCCAGGACACATTCACAACACAATACTACAAACTAGGATGTAGCTATAAAAAAAAGATCAAACATGTGAGACAGGAGAGAAAACAAGAAGACATACCAAGTCTATGATTCAAGATGAATGCAAGATAGTCATCTGTGCTGGGGTCCTGAGATACTAAGGAACAAAGCTCTGCCTTGAAAGTATCATATGAGCTATTCAACCTGGAATATGCTTCATGGAAAGCAGTGTCCAAGGTAGCATCAGTAGTCACAAATAGAACAGTAGCACATTCCAAAAGTAAAATAGAAACTGTGAATAACTTGGAATAAGTCAAAATGCAGGTAAGTAATTGTTTTCCTACCAAGTAAAGTATATTGTGATGTGTGACCATCATTGAAAGTGTCTGAACCAATCTAATATACATGCATCAACAAAAAGTATAATAATTGACAATTAAAATACCTTGCCAATCATTGAACTGAGAGTGTCAGCAATGTGGTTCTATGGCATACATGTAAGCACAAAAAATAGTCTGATCATAATATAGCCATTGCATGACATTACTCACATACTGTAGAGAAAGAATGGCAGAGAAAGATAAATTGTGTCAAGCTATCATACAAGATCACTCACTTGCTAAAAGGGGGGGACAGCATAGAAGTCATCAGGCATAGAGTTGTAGACATGAAGGGTTGCCACACACATCCTGTGAATGGTGCAGAAAGCATGAGTCTTGGAATAGCAGCCATTACATGATATCACTCACAGACTGGAGAGCAGGAATGGCACATAAACCATAAGTCTTAGAGTAGCAGCCATCACATGATATCACTCACAAATTGGAGAGCAGAAATGGCACATAAACCATGAGTGTTGGAATAGCAGCCATCACATGATATCACTCACCCTCTGGAGAGCAGGAATGGCACATAAACCATGAGTGTTGGAATAGCAGCCATCACACAATATCACTCACCTCCTGGCAATTAAGAATAATGGAGAAAGTATCAGCCTTGAAATGACCTCTGTCATACAACATTCTTCGCCTTCTGATTGCAAGAATGTATGCAAGATCCTTTATTACAATTTCAACCCCACAATAAATACCATTCCACTCACTTGCTGACAGCCAGCAACCCATTGCATGTATATATGCATGGCACATGACAAAATATTATTAGACTTCATCTTTGGCTAAGGAATCAGAGCCCCACCAGATACTAGTGTATTTTATCAATGATAGATTATTACTGCTTAGATCAACTTCTCACATACCCATGTGTGTGGAAAGCACTTCATGCATGACTTGACTATTGATATTTGGCCACCATCAAGTCTTGTCCTGCACCTGGTGAAGCATTTATCTAGGATTCAAATTAAGCTCACCTTCTCAATGAACTCTTCACACTCCTCTCAAGGTTTCCTCTTTGGGTAGCAAGTAACATTAGTGTTACCACTTCATTACTCAGGGCATTTTCTGTTTCTGTAATCAGGGTGTCACAAGGTTCACCAATCTTGTGCATCTCTGAATATAAAATGCAGTCACAGATAACACCAAACATGACAATGAAACTTACTTTCCAATATCACATGTCTTGTTGAGTCTCCCTTTATTACATTCCAGTATTCATCCTGAAAAATCTTCTTTGCCCCATCATCTACCTCCTTTTTGGATACCCTAGCATTTTTTCCAGGGTTGTCCTCCAGCTTTATCCTGACATCACGTCTGAATTGGTCATACTTCGTGAACACAGCGATCACAGGCACTTTCCATGCCATGTTGAGTCCTTGAGCCCATGTTACACATAATGCAGCACATACCATTCTTATCCGGACAGATGGCGCCAAAGAATTTCATGTCAAGGCTAGGACGATCGTTCTCCATTGGAATGCAGTACCTAGAAACTATACTTCAGCCGGCGCGTCCTAAGGATCGACTTCACAAACCAGATCGCATGTAATCTATCCTGTAATCGACGTGCAGTTGCCTTCTCTCGCACAAAGTCCTGCACAATTCGTAACTCGTCTTCGTGTCCGGCCTCGAATCCACATGAATCATGGAAAACATATCCATCATGATTGGTGAACACAAGCTCGTCCCTGATGTGATGATCGCCGCGCTTGTTGATCGTTGATCATTATCTGCATTCACACTCACAGACTGTCGACTGACCTCAGCAGTGGGATCAAGCTGGATCTAATCGAATGATAAGACCAGAAACAGTCGGAAGTAAGTAACTTGGACCAACCTCCTCACGAGTATCACCGCGAACTCTGTATATCTTCGGGCTCTCCGTCGTTTCGCAGACTCTCTGTAAAATGGACGTTTTCCCCGCATTTGCCCGACCAACGATAAGAACACGAAACTTGACGTTCGGCACACGAAAGCGTAGGCACTCCTGGCTCATGGTTGCTGGTAGGGAGAAGTCGAAGTTGGTGAAAAGTAAACGGGGAGGAGGAATGGGATGAGCGAACGGGTTGAAAATGCGGCGTGAGCACGAACGCTATCGCAGCTCTCGTTTCGTTGTCCGACTCGGATTGTTCCAAAAGAAGCGTCGACCGTTATGGGTGACCACGGCAATGCAGACGAAGGCTGAACGTGAATCTCAGTCACGGCGGAGAGTGGTCAAGGAAGCGAGTTGTCGAAGGCGATGATCGACTCGCTCAACCCACTGGAACGAGTCAGAAAGACTGAACGAAGAGATGTATGAAGTAGCTACCACGGTGCCCGCAGTAACTCCAGTTCCCCAAACACGCGGGAACTTCGGATTATGATTGGACGTGGCGGCTCGGAGATAGCACGGATAGTATTTATATCCGAACCGTGACTCGCCAGCCCACAGAAGGACGAATGCAAATTGTATTTGACATCCCAACTTGTTGAAGCTTGAAGGGCAGTGGTCCGTGACTCGGTCCTACGTGATACGGTACGGACCTCCTATTGTCAAAGTACGAGGTTTCTTGGATGCTCACATACTACTTCTGAATCATGTGCGTCCTCTCAACATAGATTCTTGTAGTAACCTTTGAACGTACAGTGGCTTTACATCATTACAACCAACAATACAAGACCATTCGAATCAATAAACCATGATCCTACTTACGCAGCCAACACGTCCGCCTGACTGACGATCACCGCGTCGGAATACACCCGTACAAAGTCGTTCGGGTTGACCGCGAGCGACTGCTCCTTCCCACCCTCCCGAAGGAGCGTCAACGTCTCCTGCTTACTCCTCTTCCATCGATTCTTTCCGAGGCTCTCGCTCGCTTTAGACTGCGGGACGAGGG
>JBBPRR010000586.1:0-19906 GCA_038093115.1 Hortiboletus flavorubellus | reverse complement strand
CTCCGACGCAAGGAAGGGGATATTATTATGTGTTGAAGGGAAAAGGGCGGGTAGTGGAGCTGTTGGTGTTCCCGAAGGAGACACATTCTATCGACGGCGTGGAGGCCGCAAGGGTGTCGTTCGAGGCTGGGCGGGACTGGTTTCGGGCGTTTACGTGGGACAGGTGAAAGTTAGGATCGAGCCGCGTTGCGGCGCAAGTCTCGGTCGAACGGTATTCACGCCTCTACGATCTCCCATTTTCTTCACAAGATCTTGATCCATCGATCCCAGCCACAGCGTGAAGCGCATGTATTGTACAGGTGTGGGTAGTACTCGAGCTGTGGAGGATTACAAGTACACAGACTGCTTTGGCAATCACTTGAAAGAGGGTAACACAAGTCGATGATTCACTCTAAGTTCTACTTCTCACTTTGCTGCTGCGCGTTCCTCCTTAGTCCACTTAGTCCACTTTGCACCAAACGTCCTGGGTTTATTGACGAGTTCCGTCGTTGAGACATCCGTGTCACCTCGGACTAGTAAACCCACTGAATCACTATTGGAATGTATTGAAAGGAGAGGGGACTTACACATGAACTATACGGTCAGTCACACAATACAATGGTGTCAGCGCATATGCATAGAGAGATCAAGATACGAGAGGCGTACATAAGCAGTGTAATCCTTGCTAAATATCTCATCTTTGTAAAAGATGAAGTGATCAAAGTTCCATCGCACCCGGATCCCACCCGAGACATCGTCCAGATCTTTGTAGCGCAGATGGCCTTTGATGGCTGTAGTTCCGCACGAAGTCGCATGACAACATGACATGAGTATCCAATGAGAGTACTCACAAAATTCGTGCTGCTTCAAATCTTCATCGACATTGAACTGAACCTTCCACCAGACGTTTGATACGGTGATCGTCACAGTCCTTTCATCCTTGAGCTTCCTGGCGTGTGCGGGGGACTCAGATGTGTCGACTTCGACCCAATGACCTTGTCCGACCACCCCCACCATTCTCGACTTCACCGCAGCGTTTTGCTATAAAAAAAAAACACACGCATGAACGGATTGTCCAGGAATAGTCCGAAATAATTGACCTTATCATGGGAGAAGAACTATAGACGGAATGCATCAACGAACGTGCAAGTAACATGCAAGATAGTATACCTCGCCGAAAACATCCTTGCCATTTGCCTTGTAGAATTTGACATTGACCCAGACGTCTCCTTCGTCGCTCGTCCTCGTTCCAACCTCATACTTGGACAGAGTGCTTCTGGGAAAGTGGGAGAGCCTATTGTAGCAGAAGAGTCCTTCAGGGTCTGCACGCAAGCAATATCAGCCGACTAGTATATTGCCAGTGTGCTCGAACTCGTCAGAATCTCTGGAACGTAACGCACCTCTTCCGATAAAATTTCCGTCGGAATACTCCCATCCGAGCGTAGGAAGGATGACGCGGATGGAGGGGCGATCGCCATGGATAGTCCTCGAGAACTGTGCATCCGCTGGCTCTACTTCTGCGTAGGACTCGATCTCTTTGGCGTACGGGCTCATGGGTCTGCTGTGTGAGAAGTGATAAACTGCACGCTGACACGCCAACGCCAGTGCCCAACGTTTTATATTGTCGTGCGGAGTGGCACCGGGTATGGTATAAAATGGAGAGCAGCCGATATCTGGACCAGACCCCGACCGCCTGGCGGCCGCTGTTCGTATTACACCTAGGAATGATCCCGTTCTAAACCTCATTCGTTCGCTTGCGAACCAAGCCGGCAAGTCGGACATAAATGATCGCTTACGTAAGTTGGATTAGGTTCCGTTCTCAAAGTTCAAGTTCAAGGTGGAGATGAGCGACCCGATACTACAGAGACCGTGACCGTATTCCCTACGAGGGCCCGAACGGATGGCAGTCGGACAGAAATCTACTATCAACATGCGGTACATCTGATCTGTGAATATATTCAGATGATGTGGCTGATCATTTGTGCCACGACAACCACTCAGATCTATCATCTTCTTGTGCGTCGGAGACTCGGAGGCAATCAAGCTGCTCCAAAGCCACCCTCAGTGAGCAATTCAAAAACAGGCTCAGGAAACTGACGGATAGGGTCCTCGGAGTCCGGAGACTCCACAGTGGGAACGATGATGCTGACTTTTCAGCCTGTTCTCCTTTCCTGGCAGAGATGACGGCTATGCCTTCCCACCAACCGTATCCTGAAGCAACTCATGGCCTGCAGTCTGACAGACGGACATACGGTGCGCCACGCATCGAAGCACCCTAGATCTGCCAGTGCCACAGGGCTGGGGTAATGGGCAGCTCCAATGATGCATGGTGCGCATGAGGCCCCTGTCCGGATTAAGCCGTGGTCAGTGGTCCTCTGATGGGTAATGTCAACGGTTTTGCAGACTGGCAGCTATAATTGACACTGCCTGACTCCTCGGGGACTGCTTCCGATACCCCGCCGACAATCTTTTGGTTCGACTCGATCATGAGGCATGCATACCATAAACCTCACTTTCTCCATTTAGATGCGAACGGTTATCCGACAGGGGAAATATTGTTCCGAGTCGTGCTCAAGAATAATCCCGGGACTTGTATCGTTTTGGCAGCTCCGCTCGGAAAGTACCTCTTTTCCTCATCGTAGTCTCGAAGCTGGAATAAAATTGGGTGCACTTGCCGTGAAGACACGTGTGTACCCCGAATCAACCCTGTCTCGCTTCGTTACTCATGGAAAGGGGTTTTCAAGTTGGACGCATGTCTGGGAATGTGTTGGCCAAGAATATGATCTCGTTCTGACCGGCAAATGGTAGACATACAACCCCAGATCCACATTCCCAAGGAGAATACACAATTACGTTTTGGACCTCGTTATCTCCTCTCTGGTTTCCTGGGGGTGTGAAGCATTGTATGGTATGTGAAAGCAAGTATTCCACGAGGAAATTTGATCGATGGCTTATAGTGGTGCATGATCCGACATGATATGGGTACACCTGGGGGTGCGGTCAAAGAGGGCTACACTACGTCTTAGAGTACATTTCACCCCTAAGTGGTTCATGATATGTTGACGTTCCTCGCGCTCAACCTCGAACAAATCAGGTTGATGACACCCATTGCACGTTCTCAAAGACCTCATTTGCAGAACGAAGGTCTATCGTGGAGGTTTTGGGTACAGCTAAAATGGCAAATGAGCGGACGTCGAGATGAGACAAGTACTCGCTCACGAAAGATCTATGCCATACGTTCAGACTCAAGTATGCTAACGGCAGGTGGAAAAATACGCACGGAAGCGGTGAAATTATTCATATCCCACTCATCATGGTAAAAAACGACCCACTCAGGGGTCCACCTTGCCTTTGTTGCAGTCCGGATTACATCAATGTCCTTGAAGTAGAACATAGCCTTGATGTCTGGGTGCCAATATTTCACGCAGGTGTAAGGGATTGCATGGAGATACTCACCGATATTCTGACTATCGAAGTCGGCGTTTTTCTCGTTTGAGATCAACAGGGCCTTCAACTTCTTCCCAAGAACATGAACGTCCACGGTTATCTTTCTGTCATCCTTGCGTTTTGCGAGGGATACATGAGCGGAGCTAGTCTCTCCGTTTATCCACTTGGTAGGTTCAGGCTGCGTTGTGTCCGGTTTTTTAGTGCTTTCCTGGGTACAACTCATCAGTAGTGTGCAAAACAGAATAGAGGCAATGTACTTCTTTGGGAGTGCCGTCTCGTGTGTCGGACCTCGGAACACCTGATCTGCGTTCCCAATTGACCCTGAGCGAATCACCGGCAGGGCAGAACTAAATACCTACTTTCCACTGAGTTGGCCGTTGCAGTATTCGACATAACGTCCGATGTCGTCGTACATGGCGAGAGCGCCAAGCGTCTTCATTACCTCCCCCTGAGTGCTACCTGGCACTGAAACCTTTGTCGGAATCCCATACTGCTCCATCGTGCGGTAAACAATGTTCTTCACGATGGCCTGGAACAGTTTGTCCTTTGTTGCGTCCCCTATAAATCCATTTAGATCAGATCGTCTCAAGGCTATCGGGTTAATCGTTCTCAAGAGAGCTGAGTTGGCTGCGTGATTTCAGCTGGAATCTGAAGCGCTGCACTGCTTTGGAACACGTACGGTTGAACAATCGGAACGATCCCTCCATAGACGTATTGAAATAATTCCGCACCGAAGTGAGCCGTTCAACGAGAGTGGCATTGTTTCCTACGAAAACGTTCAACATCATGCCCGCAGTGTGCTTGGGAACGCCGGCTGTGCGCATAGCTCGGAGAAATGGCTGTACGTTCTCCGGTTTTGAAAGATCGGGCGGATACAAGAGTCGTATAAAGGCTTGGTCAAGCTCAGAAAGCTGGCTATTGGATACGATTTTTTTGCCAAACAAGTTGCGCAGAGATTTCTTTTGCCAATCACTTGAAATAGTGTACCTAACAATGTCAAGATCAGATCCATCGCGATACTGAACCCCCTACCAGTAGACTGGCAGTAGTACATACCCCATGATAGAGTGTTTATCGAATCGAGTGTAGTTCGTCGCATCCTGGATCCTGTCGAGGACCTGGCGTCTTGCTCGTTCCTCGTCCCCCTTGTAATCTCTAATGACTGCCTTTTCGTTTAGCTGCACTCCTAGAGCGGGACTTTGATGCTCATGGTGCAGTCCAAGGGCGTGGCCAAATTCGTGAAGGACATTTCCGCGATGGAATTCGCTGGGAGGATACTCATCTGGAAGTCCTGCAAGCCTCATTGTCGGCTCGTGAAACGGGAATTTGGTGCGATTAGTTGCATCCCTTCCGAGCGCGCTCCAATACCAATTGTCCTTGCCTTTAGTTTTGAAGGTGATTCGTATATTGGCGGAGTTATCCGTGGCTGAGAGCTCACGAAATTTGACACCGGCGCAGTCTTCCCAAGTCACGAAATTAGCATCGGTTGGCTTTAGTCTCGTTTCGATGGTGTTACGGACTGCTTGTTTTTGGTCGTCTGTGCCATCCATGAAGCGGTATGTTATGAGCTAGCAAGGGAAGGGTGACCACAACGTCGAGATAACAATTTGTGCAGGCTTACCACTCCGGCAGTCACTTGCTGTCCATCGATGTTGATGTAGCTATTATCAAAAAAGGGCCACAGCAGGTCTGATCTGCCCGCGATACCATGTTGTGCAGAGTCATCCTTCTGTGACTGTGTCGAGTCGGGAGGTGTATTCATCGAGGAACGGGTGGAAGGTGAGACGAACAAGTTGCGTTCCAAGACGGATTCCCTAGGTGGGGGTAGAGAATCAGATCTCAGATCATTTTGTTCCGCCGCTATCGATGATCGATGATCGGTGGTGGGTGATTAGCCCCGGGGGATTGGTGCCCGATGTCATGATCGAATGATCGGCGATCTGGCTGTCATGCCAGGAATGAACGTAAAACTGTTGCATTCGAACCCCAAGTTCTTAAAATACATCTCTGGATATGGCGTCCAGGTCGGATCTACTTCATTCCGCCCTGCCAAGGAAGTGGAGCCTTGTCAGCCTGCATGCGCGCAAACCTGAACGAGTATGTATGTGCGGGGAGCACAACCAAATATAATCTAACCAATCAGGGCTGGACTTGGTCAGCGGTGCTAGAAGGGCTTTATGGAGTACACCGTCCCTGGACACGGTCGGAGTTCGTGTCTCTCAAGTTCTTGCTGCCCAAATATGCGATTCTATACCACGTTTCAGGGAGCAACTTTAAAAGGAAGGACTAAATACTACTAGAAGGAGAGTAAGAACCCCTGGTGACCCGTGAGCAACGAAATATGAATGGTGTGTCACGGTAGCGGAGCGTCCGAGTCGTCAGAGCGGTGCGCAAAAAGCCGACACCTTGCGGTATCCATATACGGTAACCTGGTGAATGTATTATAGCGCAGACGGGATTTGAACGTCTCCGTGCAGTATCATTGAACCGGGGTCACCGGGATGGGCTGCCCGCCGCAGGACGTGGATGGAAGGAAGGAAGGAAGGATGATGACTAAGTACGGACACACGGACTATTACCTACGGGGACTCCAGCTGCTAGGACTCCCCCCACTCCCTACGGGGACTCGGACTCAGGCCCTTGCCAGACCTCCCCGGTACATCCGCCCCCTCTTCGCACATGCGAACCTCCGGGTTCGTACTGCGAATGTTACCACCTACGAGGACTCCCGCCACTCCGTGCGGTGACCCGGGCCCAGACCTCCCCGTTACACCATACCGGTACTAGCCAGTATGGATTCCTGTCTCCGCCATCCCAGAGTTGGAATTCGATAAGCGACCCAGACGCAGCTCAACCACGCGATTATTCACTCCTGTCGCGAAACAAAGAACTCTGGTGACCTCATTCGTAGTTCAACAAAAAGTACAAGCTAAAGGCTCCGTGCAACACTAAGCTACTCCGCTTCAGAAGTGCCTTTTCCGATCATGTCAGAAGCGACGTCTCTAACTACGCCCAAGAAAATCGGATTTTTCAAGAATTTTGTCAACACGTTGAAAATACCCTGCTCGACATTAGGAGGAAGAGCCTGTGGGTAGATTCCTGACGCGGCGTCGGTTGGTAATCCAGAGAAGATCAACGGCCCAAGGACACTCCCTAAGATGGAAATGAGAGGCCCGATGAAATTCTGGACATCTGGAGGGGCCTGGGGGTTTAGTCCGAACGACATAGGCACTTGCGAGATAATCCCTGGCGGGGTGCCCGGGAGTTTGAACGGAGGGGTCCAGATAGAGTTCTGAACACCTGATTCATCCTCATTCTGGTTGACGACGTTAGCGAGGACTTGAGAGAACTGAGGGTTCAGCACAGCGGCGGCAACAGCATCATAGAGGTCGTCCTCGTTGTTGTGGTCCACCAACGGAGTGATTCCCGTGACCTTGCCTTGTAGGACATGGGATTCAGGCTTCAGTTCTTCCACGTCCACGTCCCCCCTCTTAAAACCCTCCAAGGCGGTCTTGATTGCTTCTTTACCTGAACTGTCGTTAGGAGTTGATACTACACAAAAGTTCTACCTCACTTACTTAACTTGTCCCCCCATTTCGTAGAAATGTACTCGTGATAATGAAATCGTATCTCCGAAACTGTGGAGCCAAGGAGAATTTGAGACGAGTTTTCAAGTGGGACATTGAGAACATTAAGCGACTCGAGGATCCCAGTGTCTTCGTTGGCTCGATCAGCCTTGCCGGGATAGATGAGATTGAGCCAAGCTTTGTCGTTTTTTGAGAGACCTCCTGTAAGAGCTACGGCTTTCCTGTTCGTTGTAAAGTCTTCAGGGACGAAAAACCTGCTCGTCATTAGAAAAGAACTCTCGGAGAGATATCGAACGCACTTCATGATGGAATCCGTGTCCGGCTCCCAAAAGTTCGATGTTTTATCATTCCTAAAGGCAGCGGTGTGCTGCAAGAAAGCACGGGGCTTGCCACTGTCGGATTGAAGCCTCGCCCAGTCCGGGTCCCACTCGTGGGCGAAGCCAAGAGCATGCCCAAATTGATGGAGAACAAGGTCGTAAATCTGGTCGCGTTTGTTGTCGCTAGGCTTCGTGGTTAGGAAGCCCAGATTCATAGTAGCCTCCTCTTTGGCTATCTTGAGAGCATCGGTCCCAATTGCGCTCCAAGTGCCATTCTCACGAACGAATGAGATTCGAATATCCGGAGACTTGGTTTCATCGCCCGATGCGTCGATCAGATTGACGTTGGCGTGACGAGTATATTCAGTGATAGCGTTTTCGACTAGCTCCTTCTGCCAGTCCTGGGGAGTGGCACCCAAGAAAGCGTAGTAAACAGTCTGAATCACAAGTAGACGATGGATCACGTCAATGAAGGCAGTAGAATGGAACCAGAAAGCTTGCTGACAGTATGACTGGGCCACGCCTTTGGATCCTGAGAAATGCAACGCTCTATTTCTGTTCCCCGAGTCTTCGGGAGGACGGTCACTCCAAGAGCGGCGATGAGTGGCAAAGGTCCACAGATTGTCTGGGACATAGTTAAAGTGACAACGTAGAACTTGAAAGGATGCGAGGTGAAGCAAATGTGAAGTGCGGGTTGGCGGTTGGCCGAATCGGGGACACGAGCTGCAGCCAGGCTGCAGGCTCTATATATGCTGGAAGCCTGGAATCGTGGCATCTCAGCACAGTGAATCTCAGTATCCGAATAGAGTGGGTGTACACTAGCAGAGATCTCGATATAGAAAAAATATCAGGCATATCCTCTATTTTTGAGTTACACACCAGTATGAGCCCCGCTCCACGAGGCTGCGACAAAACTCCAGTCCGTCGCTTTACACGTCAACAGACCCAGTCTTGCTGGCCCGGGGATGTTGTCCCATCAGCGGTGAGGACAGACGACTATCGTGCGCTGCTGCACGGAATCTCCATCGATAAGGCCTTGCAATAATAGAATTCAACTTCTCGCGTGCTTGTTGAATGTTCATTCCCCATAACAAGTCAGCGGTCTTCTGAAACTGGCCGCATTGGGCTCGTAGACGGATCTGAGGTTCTTCGATGGCGTACTATCATATTTCAATGACGCTTGTCAGGCCGCAGGCTCCGATTCAGGATGGTGGGAAGGAAAACTGCCAAAGGCACGAATGCTTCTGCCAGGAAAGGCATATCTAGAAGCTCCACACTATATTACGTCGCGGCTAAAACTCAAAAGGCCGCGTGGGCTGGGCGAGATCCCCGTATGATATCAGAGTTAGGAAGCACGAGATCTCAAGGCCGTCTGTAGGAAATGGTTCCGACAATCGATAAGCCTTGCAAGCGAACCTGTCCTGCCAATCTGCAGCACAGTATGCATAACGTTATCGCTTGACGGCCGTTTGAGAGCTGTGATCGGAGGACGACTTGACTTTCTCTGTTTTCACTTACTTGCCTCGAAGCCTGTTGTTTTCATTCCTCACGGGCATACGACGTTTACGAACCACGACTTTACTCGTTCAAACGATTCAGTCTGGTTCCGTTCGTCTCAGTCACCACGAGCTTCGCTCGAACCTCTCTAAGTTGCCGAGCTCCACTCATGACGTTCTCGACTCAATCCCCGTGCGATCGCAAGAACCGTCACACCTTCTCAAAGACCGAACATGAGGAGGCTGCCCCAAAAAATGTGAGCCGAGACGCGGCCAAAAGGGATCCAGGAACAAGCTAGTAGCCAAAAACATCGGGATTCGGTCAACCACATCGGGGATGGACATGCTGGAATGACGTCGGAAGACAGACTCGGCAGGAGTCAGAGGAGCGTCCTTGTGTGGTAGATATGTATTGACTGGTCATCGATGCCGCGCGTTGCTGTGTGCTACACGAAACTCAGTTTCAGTGGACGTGGAGCTTCGACTCCACTCACTGATTGGCGAGTTCGTCACAGAAACACGCGTATGACCCGCTGTATAGTTGTCAGCCACGCTGAAGCCTCTCAGGGTTTTCTTGTTTTTTTTGCACCTTCAGCTGCAAGCACGTGACTTCCATTGGTAGACATGTCCGGCCTGGGAAGCTGCAAGGAGTAGGCCGACGCTCGAACTTGGGACATTCCCTGGCCTCGCCAAGCTTGTGGAACCAGATTACTCGGTGATACAGGGTGACAGAAATGAATGGGCATACCCCCTGCCCACTGGCACGTGTCTCTGACATAGTCTTGACTCTTGAGGTACTCGGGGTCACTTGTGAGCGTTTTTGACTCACGCGGACGGTCTCAATACCACATTTACCCTTTATCAGGCTCACAGGAAAAAAAGAGGGTTGAATCGCTATCACCACCTACCTAATGTGAAGTTCATATGGACGTCCCTGCTCCGTGTGCCAGCCAAGACAAGGTTGAGTTGCGGCTCGTACGCGGAAGATGGAAAGCGAACCCATTAGGAAGACCCAAGAATACTTATCAGGATTTCCAGAATCTTGGATCCCCTGTCAAACATACATAGTATGGCATTGTCCCCCCTTCGTCACCGTGCGTGCGGGGATAAGTTTCGGTCCTCGGACTTCTCACCAACAGATAGTAGGATCTGCTGACCTGGAAAGCGAACACGAGACAAGCCATGCTCGCCGTTCCATTCATCTGTCATCGCACCAAACCTGATTATATGATCTAGCTGATGAACACGAGGCTCATAATTCCTATAGTGGACACCGAACATGACATTCCATGCGAATACCCCTCCTACTACTCCGGACACGAGCTAGATCTGACGCAAGAATGTCCAGAACGGCACGATGTGTCACCCCAGCATAGCCAAATACCAAAGCCACAAATGCTACATAACGACTCAGAGTCGTCCCCTCTCCACGACCTCAACTATATCCGTGCATACCCTACTTCCATCTAGCCATGTCCGGCCAACCCCCCAAGCCAAAAACTACCACGCATGCTTGCAGCGTACCGCCGCCTTCGCACCTCAAGCCTGAGTTTGCAAAATTCAAGGGCTATAATGTCACGTCCGTGGATGTGTGGCCCATCAAGGCCGAATACTTCGAGCATGGAAAGACGGTCAGCTGATATAGTTGTCCCTCTATAAATTCTTACTCGCCTCTCTAGAAATTAAAGTATCATTTCCTCCGTACCCGTGGATGGACTCAGAACCGAGAAGAGGCTGTAAAATATACTATCAAGGGAGGCCACGCGACAGAGAGAAAGTTCGAAACTTGGGAGGATTGGGCTAACATCAACTTCGCTTCTGCTGATGCAGGTAACGCCCACATTCGCATCGGCTTCGAACCTGGAGCATCTTGGAGCGCCGTCGGGTCCGGTGCCGATAAGATCGACGCAAACAAACCTACTCTCAACCTGGGTTGGCTGAAAGATGACGCAATCCCCACCCCTGAAGATCGTTCAACTATTCTTCACGAGTTCGGTCATGCTCTTGGGTTGATGCACGAACACCAGAGCCCCGCTAGAGGAGAATACATCCATCTCAAGGAGCTCGAGGTCTACAGGTACTACGAGCCACTTCTCGGAAACAGAGCGACAGTCAAATCCCAAATCATCGACACGTACAACGAGGAAAAAATAATGAACATGAGCAAGCTCGACTTGGAGTCTATCATGATGTGAGTGACGCCTAAAACTCTGAATCCGGATCATCTGACCGCCGCTTTCACTAGGTATTACATGCCTGCCTATCTCAACGAAGAGGGCATCGATATTCCGGTGAACAAAGAACTGTCCAAACTAGACAAGGCATTCATCATGCTTAATTATCCACCGGACTTGAGAGACGCTGCAAATTTGAAGCGCTTCATCCAGGCCCTGATTGACGCTGGAGTTACCGACAAGGCGGCGGGCGAGATTCTTAACGCTTTCAACACTCCAAATCCAATGGCAAATGAGCAGAAACCCGACACAAAGGAGGACCCAGATCTCCCTTATCGTTTTGGAGAAATGCGGAAGAAATTCTCGGAGTACAACAAACGTACAACGCACCTTCGCGGTGGTAAGTGGCATGATATGAACAAAGCGATCGGTTCTGACTTGCGACCACGCAGCAAATGCCAAGTTACTTAATGCCATCGATCCCGAGTCCTTGACGCAGTTCGGTATCAAGGACTTCCTCGGAAACGTGATAAACAACAAGCTTCTCCAGAGCATTGTCAAGAACGTTGTCAAGAACACTTTGACGCAACAAGGAATTCCGCTGAAGCGGTCGATTCCTGGAGCTTCGCCACCTGAGGTTGCACGTATGATTGGGGGGCTTATCACTCATCCGCGGGTCGCTGAGTGTGTCGAGGCGTATAATAAGGATTTAAGAGTTACGAGCGTCGAAAGGGCAAAGACCACGGGAAAAGGTTTGGATGACACCCAGAATGCCGTCCAGGGCACTGCGTAACAAGGAATATCCATTCCCAGTTTTGCACTCTTGATATTCAGTTGTAGGATACTTGCGTCGAAAGTCGTCGAATGAACATCTATGTACGTGTCGCCCGCACGACCCCCCAATAACCTAAACTTCGCAGAAGAAGCCGGGTGAGTTATCGGCATTCCCCAGTTGAGTAGAACAGAGTTGTTCCGAAGGGTTCTATGACTCGCTAGCATGTATTCACCGAGCAATCGCCCCGGGTCTGATAGCAGCAGGTGCCCTTCATCGTTACGCAATAACGTTCCCCCGCATTTCAGAGCTAGTGTATTCGGCCGAATGAGTGCATATGAATAGCAAGTTCAGGACGGCGAGTGAGGTTTGGCCCAGACATTCTCGCTATTCTCGGTGCCGGCGTCGTCGAAGGTTCCATCGCGTGGTGGGCTCGGGGGCACCGCGCCAACCATCGATACACCGACACCGACCTCGATCCATACGATGCCCGTAAAGGCCTACTTTACTCTCATATTGGGTGGATGATTTTCAAGCCTAGGCGAAAGCGAAAGCCAGGCCCCGCAGATGTCAGCGACTTGCAATCGAATCCGGTTGTTAAATGGCAGCACAGATACCATCTCCTCCTCGCCCTTATCATGGTGATCGTCGTACCCACCTCTGGCAGGGTATGGATGGGGAGATTCGTGTGCTAGCATTTATTGTGCTCGGTGGTACGATGACCCAGCATGACGCAAGTGTGAAACTTTGCACAATGCTGCAAGCAATGACGCACGACTTGAATGCTGATATGTATGCGAGTGTCGACATCCTTGGTCGAGCCTTGGTTGTTCGGTCACGATTTCCTTTCCGTAAGCCCGGTCTCGTATACTGTTACTATGCATCACGTGAGTAGACCTAACTGGTTAGAACACGAGACCCACTCCACGACGCTAAGACAAGGTTGAGTCACGCCTCGTACTCGGAGAGACAGAGATGAAGTGACCTTGAAGATATTTGACAGGAAGATTGGATTGAATAATGGATGGATGGGGGGGTGACCTCGAGTTCGTCACTCTACATGTCAATAGACCCTGTCTATCGAGAAGTCCGCAAACTTACGCTGCACGTACAGCGACGACGGGAGACATGCCCATACTTATTTCCTCCGGACAAGACGTTCAAGTTTGACAGGGGATCCAAGATCGTGACTGCGCGGTAAGCCACTGAGGCTGCAGTCACGCTCAGTACTACCTACCTTGGATGGGACGGATGTGTTCAGGCACGTGTTGAAGAGACCGAGCATTGCAATGTCAATTCGATACTAGCTACCTATGTTCATCATCGAATCAAATGCAATGTGAAGGAACGACGCAGGCTAGCGGTCGGACGCATTTTCACTGCAGTTACGTCCGACAATGAACGGTCGTGGAACACACCCAACAACGCTTGCGCTGCTCTTCGTCATGTCAGGTGGACCCTGTGACCCCCGGGCGGCAGATGAGTCTCTTGTTGCCTTCCTTGGCCCTCAAGCACGACCTTGTAGCCGTCTCCTTGAGCATATGACATGTGAGGGACGATTGTGTCCGTGAACCCGTTTGCTGTTGTCGTGGAAGCGGTCTTGACGTCTTGTCCGTGGCCCCGGTCGGATTAGTGTCTAATGATCGTCGAACGCGGCGCGAGCGGTGACTACGTCGAATAAGGAGGACATATTGCAGGTCCACCGGGCCTAGATGAAGATGAGGGGAAATTGTCGACACTTTGTCTGGCTATCACGTGAGAAACACAGGTTAGAGCGGGCGTGACGACAAGCGAGGGTTTTCTGTTACTTTGCGCATAATCTTATCGCGGACGACGCCTGAAGTGACATTCCCTGCGAACACATGTCTCTCCCACCCAAAAGCTTCCAGAACGGTAATACGACACGTCATAGTGATACCGGGGTCTTGAATACGTCTGCCGCATTCCTCCGTAACCTGCTCCAATCTAGCCATGTCAAAACCCAACCACCAAGGGTGCTTGCACCATGCCACATAGTTCTAAAGTCGACTCTTTGCCGCGCTTGCTATCCGCCTCCCCTCCTCCAGCATCGGCTTGAGGCTCTCCTACAACCGGCTGAACAAGTGCTACTAAACTGTGGTCGCGAGACTCACTTTATATCCAGGGGTGGTATCTGTCCGATTAAGGGGCTCCAGCTGGGCTCGCCTCCATAGTTCCTCGTAGACGCGTCCATTGGACACACCGAGCGCACTGGGTACGGAAAAGTTCAAGCGGTCAACCCAATCAAATGAATCGAGACATACCTATCGAGTGCCCAGTCGGGGAAGGAAAATGCGTCGGTGAACCCGACAGCATTAGGGAGGAGACGAAGACAAACAGTGTTGATGGCTGCACGTAGGTCTGCTGTCGGATCCGTCTGGTCAGGTCCGCCTTGCAACAGCCCGAATGAGAAGAGATCGACCAAGGCACCCTCCGTGATGATGAGTAAGTACTGAATATAGCGATCGGAGTCATCAAGAGGGTGAGCTTGACAGTGGTACGAACGTACCAGGTGATATAGATCTCCGAGTGCACTGGCCTCATTCTGTGGCAGTTGGTTCAGATCGAAAATCATAGCGCCTACTTGAGTTGCTACAAATGCCTCGGTAACAGCTTTTGAGAGTCTATGATTGATACCGGCGTCAGGATGATTCAAGTTTTGTGCGGCACTCTGGACTGCTAGCGCGGCACGCCACTCGAGGAGATGTATTATCGCTGCATGGTCTTGCCACATCGTTGGGCTAATCACCGGTCGGCTCAACTGGTCTCCCCTGAGAAGACGAAGATAATTCGAATGCGAACCAAGAGGACGATCCTGGGTTGAAGCTAAGAGGTTGTACGACTTGAGAGCCGCACGAACAACCTGCCCATCCAGCACAAAATTGTCCCCTTCATAGCTAACAGACAGTTGAGTGATAGGAGTCAGATTGTTAAATCAACATACGTAGCGGCCGGAAGATAGTCCGCATAAAGGCGTCCGATTCCAGCAAACATGCTGTAGCCATGTCCACCCAAGGCCCGGCGAGCGCTCTCGAGACCATTTATAGTCTCAGTGGAGACCAGGACCTTGAGGCCACAAAGCATAGCATGAATTTCGGCAAGGTAGCCCAGGTCATCTTGTCCAATTTGTTCTGTTAGGGCGGAAAAGAAATTCGTCTATGGACTTGCTCAGGCAAGCGTGATCCTCCAGAGAAAAACACGAACCGTTTGGCGACCCAATCCAATGGATACATATGAACGCGCGAGGATAGGGAGCAGGCGATAATAAGTAGAAGGGTATTTGATAACTTGGCGTTCCGATCCACGATGGTCAGGCTCTCCTTGTCTGCGGACAGTGGTATAGCGGATCGCAATAGTAATGCCTTTTCTTCCGATTAAATGGAAGGAAGATTCTCGTAATTGGGGACAAACCTTTTGCGAGAGTCCATCCTGCAGTTGTCACCATACTAAGAACGTCCATTAGAAGTAGAAACCGCAGCAGTAGACCTAGCTACCTCGCACGGATATACATCATCTGTAGGAGGATTGAGTACATAAGCAAGGTTAATATGCGATGGACATACACCTCCAAAACTGTGCTTGGGATTCTGAGGTTTAACATATCGACCATCTTGAGTAACCACAGCGAATTTCGAGAACATGTTCTTCCGGGGTATTCTGACGTGGTCAAACCGAGCAAATCCGTTGTCCAGCGCAGCTGATCCTGGTAAGCAATCAACTATCAATATAGACAGCGGAACGAAGTCATCACCTCCCCCAGCTTTGGGGCCGATATCCCCAGCAGTAATTCCAGAGCATAGGGAATGATCCTCTGGACAACGTCAGACAACATGAAAGCAATCACAAACTCAAAACAAACCCAATGATCTTAACTGTACAAGAAAGAGGTGAGGGCCCACGTCCTTGCCTCCCGGCAAAACCAACTTCGCTTGCACGATTCCGTGCGTGGCTGTCTTTCCCAGAGCGCCTATCCACCATTTCGTACTAGTCAGGGTCGGTGAATGGAGCTCGAATTCCTCGGTGTCAGGAAGATACGTTGCTGTTGTTTCCAACCTCGCGACATTTGTACCGTGACCAAGCTCCGTCTGGAGGTAGCATCTGGGATAGTTCAGCATAAGACACAAGGATGCGCAGAGAAATGGTGGTTACCCGTGTATTCCTTTGTTAACTACGAGTTCCCAGTACTCATCTACTAACTCAACAGATCCCTGACCAACGAAGACAGGTTGAAAGGCTACCACGGGATGAACGAGTGGATGGATTACTAGGGGTTTGCTGCCACATACCAATGTCGTGCAGGGTAATCGGAAGCGACTCAGACAGGATCAGCATGGCCAGAACAGTCTGTTCCGATGTCCATCGATGTAACCTCTGCAATTCTGTCAAGCGTTTTGTGATGGCAAGAGCCCTCTCATACGCTTCAACTCTTCCAATGAAATCCCTTGACATGATTTTGCCAGTCGATCACCTGGGGGACTCATCAAGTAAAGGAGCTCACCTAGACGACTTGTCGAACACAGGCTCCTTACGAAGAACGCTCTCGATCTGCTCAAAGGACTCCCAATTGCGTCTGCCAGCTATGTCAAGTCAAACTTCGTCTCGGGCATCATTGATCACGGAGCAGTCACCGAAAAGATGGTCCCGAATCATTTGCAGGTCAAACGAGACGTTATCTCGGGCCTCCTGCAAATCAATGGCAGTTTGCGCGTTTAAATCAAGTGTCATGCCTGCAGAGTCACTTGCCACAACACACTGAACCAGCCCTGGCAGAAAGCGGGAACTTTACACGTGACCGGACCGGTTCCGAGCCACACAATGCGGATTCAAGAAAAACGCATCAATGGCGACTCGGACGGCAAGGGAAGATGTGAGGAACCTCGAGCACAGTGTCTCGAGACTTTGTAGAAGAGACGGAAGTGTGGCAACCAGGGTTCGGGTACACAACACTCTCAAATTACATAACTAATAATCAAGCACCGAAAACTGGCCCGATGATCTTGGCACGTTATTCACAACGTCCATCTGATCTTATTCGAGATCAGCTCCCATACAAGAGCACGTCAATTTTTCCAAGTACATGACCATTAGTACCGCCTCTCTTCCTTCATTCCACACGATTGGGCACGCCTCCAAAGCCCCCGCCATACCGAACCCCACAGAATACGATCGAGGTCGCCCAACCGACTCGGTTGGATTCGATCACTGTCATGCCTGGCCCAGGGTTACTTCTGTACAAGCGATGTTAAACATTCCACCGTTCAAGGGCTAGACGAACTGTATGTTTTTGACACATGATTTCTAGAGTTTCGCTGTTCTCATTGTCATAGTGTGTGCAGTGTTGGAAGAATAGACGATATCCTATTCATTCATCAGGAGGTCCCACATTGATGGAGACCGTAATTGGCAAGAGTCCCATGCTCTCTGGTGTTTGCATGTTCGGACGCGATCGTAGCCAGGCAGGAGTGCTCCGAGTCGTGGAGCCTAAATCACAGCACGCGACCGATGTTATAGAAGACAAACAGGTCGCCTAACTCAGGAACAAGGTTTGGTGTGTAGTCTTCCTATTTATCATACGAACTCAAACTGACCAGTTATTGGTCGCGAAGTGGCGTTCGGCCAGACTTTCACAGAAACGATCTTCATGACAATTGAGGAGAAACTGATGTTACGAGCTGGCAAGGGGACGGTGATCAAGAAGGTGACGATGAAGTTGTATGGACAATAAATAGGTGCACTGTAAGTGTCGAGCCCTTCCCTGTCTCATCCACGTCCGCCCTGGTGGTTCTGGAAACGTACGTGTATGCATTCATGAAGGGAGTGCTAAAGCTGGGATCGACGTCCCGCTGCCCTGGTCTCAAATTCAGGTTGAACGTTGAGAACTGGCTGTATTGGCAAACAGCCCGCTACTACTAGATAATCGACTCTCCTTTCCCGGCATCTTCTTCATTGACTCTTCCAGTGTAAATCCTACTTCTCAACTTCTCGTCTAGGACCTCCCAATACTGGTCTTCTGTCCTCACGAATGCTCTGAGCAGCGAGAGCAGACACTTCCATCAGAGATCATCGATCGATCGAGGTCATAGAAGAAGGGATGCAAACTCGCGGGACTACTGTTACCCATGCAACAAACAGCAGCGAAGGCGTAGATGAAGAACTACGTTACAGTATGGACTGAAACGAATTCGGGACAGAATGTAGCTACTTGAGAAATTTGCTCTGCCCATAAGAACATTTGTTAAGACTCATCACCAAAGATGAGCACCATGCACAGAGCTCGGCAAACGAGTCGGTGTTGTATCTGACGAGTCCTGCTGTAAGTCTTGAGGAATTTCCACTCGGAATATGATTTTATCCTGTGTTGTGAGCACTGCCTTTGGATAATTTCCGCTTGAAAAGCGGTGATGACCGGTCAGTCCAGCTTGCACCACGATCAAGAGGGGTGTCAATGTCTGCCATAACGAAACAACTCAGTGCATACAGGAGGAAGAGAGGCAGTGAATGCTTACAGCCAATTGAGAAGCGACGGTGAATCCGACCGACGAGGCAGGGTTACGCGATGCATACAAAACAAGCGAGACGATATTGACACCTGCAAAGATGGCGCCAGATTCGACAACGATATATATTGAGAGCGCATATCGATTGGTTGGTGTGGACATCAAAGAAGCCGTTGTCCGACCCATCCACCAGAGACGCACCGCAATCGTCATCGTGACGGACACATTGAGAGTGGCATCAAGCACCCCTGCTGATATAATAAGGCCGGGCACTACTGAATCGTACAGGCCAACATCCGGGTTCCCAGTTATGGCCGTAGCTGAATAGGCGGTACCTAAGGGATGTTGGCGACCTGTCAGACACAGCATGGAGATCATGTACCAATGGAAGCGGCCTCTAATATCATCTGCGTGGTGGTCTCAGCAAAGAGTCTCAGCAGGGACGATCCTGGTGATAAATTACCTACAGGAAATAAAATAACCCTCCAGTCGTACAAGAAAACCACATAGAGTCGCCAAATCTCATTGATGGCAAGCGAGCGTCTCAGTACCCACATTATCACATTATCGTAGCACGTTGAACTTACTATAATAAAGTCTTGGGTGAACACCTTCATTGTTCCCTTCAGCATAATTTCGACATACTAGCACAGAAGCATTGCATACCAGGGTTTCGTAAGTATTGTACTTGAGCAAGCTTAGTGTACTCTCATTGCCGCTGACCCAGTATGTCGTGGAGTAGTCAGGTATATCAGGCGGCGCATAGACGAATGCCTCGAGCAATTGTTGCAAGGATACCCCGACATGAACAGTGGCGAGAACGATAAGCATCGTGGACGTCACGACGAGCACCCTACCAATCGCGCACGATGAGTGTTGTGCTACCCATGTGGGATGACCTTGGACCTACATACCATCGCAGAGCAGGGACCTTGCCTCCACGTAGGAGAACGAGCATACACAGTGCGTACATGACACAGCTACAAGTTCATTAATATCATTCGAAGGATTCGTTGCAGTCCGAGTCACCCGGACTTACTTGACGCCTGCCAATTTGCGTGCCTCATCAACACCGAGTATACAACGATGATAATGATAATTCCAGACATACCGTACAACACAGTCTCAACCCAAATCCCGATCATGGATAATTTGTCCATGGGAGGAAGTGCAGTATTCGTGGTCGCCATCTTGTCCCACTGACCGATGCGGCACCGACATGGTACAATGCGTCTATTTAACGTGCTGCGGGAATATGTGGCACTACTGATATCCACCACCACCAGCGGTCTGTATTGAGAGTTTATGCCGCATCATGGGTTTTGTTCGGTGCTAGCAGTGCAACTTCATAGCAGGAGCATATGCTACAATTCCATGTGGTGCAATGTGGCGAGCCCCTGTGATAAGAACGAACGAGATGCGCCAAGATATCGGCGGAAACATACCGAATAACAATGGTGCCTAGGTTGTGGGGAATCATACTTTGCCACATTGAGGTAAAGTGAGGGACTGTGAGGCACAAGCGCAGCTGCGGAGCTAGCTAGAGTGGTGACCAGCCATCTAAAAGAGGCAAGCCGTCGATAGACTTGCGCTTGCCCCTTTTAGACGGCTGGTCACCA
>JBBPRR010000585.1:0-19910 GCA_038093115.1 Hortiboletus flavorubellus | reverse complement strand
TGCACATTTGTACATAGCAAACTATTTCTTTGATTTCTCTTTATTTATCTGATTACTTAGCTAAGTGCCAGTGAGACGAAGTGATCATGTGACCCTTAGCTACCATGTGACCTTGTCCCCATTAGTCCATACAGCCCTGCACAGCATAGCCAGCCTCTTTGACAGAGTATTCCAGATTTGGATTCCTTTCCCCAAAGTGCTTCCCCTTAGTGTGCCTGGGTTTGACAGCTTGTGCCTGGCATTAGTAAGTGATTGTGCCTTAATTTATAAGCCACCAAGCTCTCTGATTGGCTAGCATAGCCTCTTGTATTTATATATATAAAGGGGAGCATTCTGGCCTGCAGAGAGCATCTCATCTTCTACCTCACATAATATCATCTGATAAGAGATCCCTTGGGAAGCCTAATAAGACCTAATAAGGCAAGGTACCCCAGAGTGAAGTAAATAGGACTTTAGAACTACTACTAGACTATTAGAACTTATACCTAAATAAAGGACAAGTATCTAAGACTATTCTTTTGGGAGAAACCCCTTTTTGGGCAACAAAAGGCATCTGGTCCCTATTAGTAAGCTACCTAAGCGTCCTGTAGTACCAAATAAGGGCTACACTTCACCTCTCTAAGCTAAACTTGCCTACCCCTTAGTTGAAACAATAAGATTGAGTTATAAAACCCTTCTGAGTTTACTAAGTGTACCGTCAAGTCAACTACCAACCATCCCCTAAGCAAACCTTTGCTAGGACTCATTAGGACGACCTACCTATAGGACTCCTACCCCTATCTTGCCTAGACTTACTATCCTAAGGGATTAGCCTAAGTCTACACTTCCAATCTATTGTTGCAGCTCCTTAGTATACAGGAACACCAAGTTTGCTATAACTGGCTGAGTGACTAAGCGACCTGACACGACCCTTTGCTTGCCTAATCACCACTTCTGGATGCAACATTCCCAGGAGTTTCCTACACTAAATCCATCAGCATTAAGCAAAACCTAGGTCAAGTTCCTAAATTGCCCACCTCTCGTACTACCAAAGTACAAGTTTCCACAGTTACTAGGCAATCCATTACCATTAACTTGAGCACATTAGGTGTGTAATCCACCTAAGATCACCCTTACTAAGCAGACCATTAGCTGAAACCATCTTTCACAACCAATCTGTAAACTTACGTGGGGGATTGGCGAACAAACCACGGCTCCTGGTACACTAAATCTCTCACATTTTCTATTTGGACTATATCTATTACCCCTAACTCCGCCAAGGGTAAACTACTCACACTTCCCTTGAGCAAAGTGTTCTAGCCTGTGGAGACAAGACACGTTGTCTGGGGACCACTGAATTTTGATTGGTTCTTCATTGTCTTGTCTAGAAGGAAGATAACTGGAGCCCACTACAAGGGGGTGTTGAAAACAATCTCAGCTCCCCTACTATAACTCACACAGTCAGAATCACATCACATCACCAACACATCCAACACCTACCATTTCCCTATCATGGTTACAAGAGGACCTTCATACCTTGGACCACACATGTTACATAGTAGACGTAGCAGAGATGCACCTGAGACCTTTAAAGGTCACTATACCCACGTCAAAGACTTCCTCTGCCAATACAACCGGGTACTTACCCAATGTCAAATTACCTCTGACCAAGATAAATGTGAAGGAATCACTAACTACTGTTCTACCTTTGTCACTCGCCTAATCGAGTCCCTTGATGAATACAAGGGCAATGATTGGAGCGCACTTAGGAAGCAGATACTCACTCTATACGATGCAGAGCGAGATGAAGCTTGCTATTGCCTTGAGGATCTACGAAGACTGGTCAGGAAGTCTGCCCATAAGGAACTTAAGACTCTAGAACATTGGAAGTCTTACATTCATCACTATACTGTCATGATACAATGGTTGAAAGCCAAGAGAGTCATTACTGTCAATGACTACAATACATATTTCTGGTTAGGAATTCCAGAACCCTTTTAGACCAAGCTAGAGACATACCTCTTAGCTAGGACTCCAAACAAGGACCTATCCAAACCCTATACAGTGAAAGAAGTCAACACTGTAGTGGATCAGTTGCTACACCGAAATCGCTTCGATAAGCCACTACGTGGAGCAAAACATAGATCTAGGGTTGTTAGCTCAAGCACAGACAGTAAGAGTGAAAGCAAGACTGACAGCAGCAGCTCAAGCAAGGACTCTGACTTTGACTATAAGTCCAAGAGAGAGATCTCCTCTCATAATAAACCTAGCAAAGAGAAAGAGAGGTTAGGTAGTGACCTATTTACAAGCAAGACCAAGGATCAGAAAAAGGTACTCACCCCTAAGAAACTCCAGCCAGACTTGGATGCACTTGTCAATGACTTGAGTAGGCTAAGCATTAGTGATCCAGCATATACTAGGACCTACTTCAAGGCCTTAGCACTAGACCCCCTAGTCGCACAGGTGTTTGATAATCCTTCAAGAACTTATGGATTGACTAGGAATACTCCTACTCCAAGGAATTCAAGGGAAACTAGTATTACAAGTACTACACCTAGGCCTATACTACAAAGGACTAATGATAATACTACCTCAAGACAAGCAAGACCCCCTGCCATGCCATCCTATACCTGCTATGAATGTGGGAGTCACCACCATAGTCTAAGAGACTGTCCTCCCATACTAGAACTCCTGGAACAAAGGAAGTTAATATATGACAATGGTGGAAGACTATCATTACCTGATGGACCTCTAAGAAGAGAGAGAGGAGACTCTCTCTTGGACAGCTATTACAGAATGGCTAGTCAGCAAACACATAATATCCAAGTCAGAACTTCTCACCTGGTTATGGTTGAGCCGGCAGAGTACCAGTGCGGGTCGGCCAACTATGTGGTACCAATGATGAGTGATCAAGAAGAAGAATATGAAGAAGAAGAGACTTGATATATATCTGAAGAGGTTCTCGACGATCAAGATGATCACGAGATCTACACTGCCAAACAGATGCTGAAAGGGACGACTGCTGTGTGCAGGCAAACTATGGATGGAGTAGTTATATCCCAAATACACCCAATGGGAGTGCAACCTGTGGGGAAAGGACAAAACAAAGTAGTTATAAATGAAGCACTTACTAAGGATAATCCCCCACGCAAGAGCACACTGATGGTCCTACACGAGAATTGACAAGCTTGGAGAAATGACTCTAAGACAGGAAATAACAATGTCAGTAATGATTGGATGTGATCAGGACCACCTCCCAATCACAATCAACAAAGGAATAACATACCTGACAATGTACCCAACCCACTGGGTGCATGATTTGAACATGCACCCAATAATGCCAATACATGGCAACCAAATAATCAAAACGTGCAAGGCAATAAAGAAACACTTACAGTATGTACCTCACAACAAAGTCCCCCAATGACGGGAGGAACTGGCCAACAGTCATGTGCAGTATGCAACAACCATCCCATGAATGATCGGGACGGGGATGTACCTATGGAAGACGATACGATGAGAGGAAACACCAGCGGAAGTAAAGGGAACGATATGACGCACCAGAAGCTTAGAGGGGACAGCTGAGGTGACATTGAAAGTCTGCAAGAAAACACCAAGTACGAAAGACATGCTTACTAAGATCCTGGGAACAACTGTCAACCTGACAGCTGGTGAGATTTTCAGCACATCCCGAGAGCTGTGTTTGGTACTGTCAGATCAAATAAGAATTAGGAACATGCCACAAGTAACACACATGGCATCACACCATGTAACAGTGACCCGAAATCATGGCCCGCTTGTCAAAGTGCCTGTCAATATTGGACAGGAAAGTGTACTAGCAATAGTAGATTCAGGAAGCAAAATAAACATAGTATGAAGAGACGTATGGGAACAACTACGAGTACCAATGGACACAAACGCAAGTATGACACTTCGCAATGCAAGTGGCGGAACAAGTACCCTAAGGGGACTAATTCCCAAAATGGAAATAATGATCAGAGCTTTGACAACAATGAGTAACTTCTGGGTGTCTGATGACTGTCCACCGGCTATTCTACTTGGCTGTCCCTGGCAACGAGAAAATTTAGTGTCTATTGAAGAGAAACCTAAAGGAACCTATCTACGTTTTGTCTACAAAAAGGATGGCAAAACAGGTGAAATGGTAATATTAGCACTTCCGGGCAATGCCAATGTTACTAAGCCAATGGGTGGCTTAGTCACACAGCATGCCACTAATGCGACATTCCTAGGAACAGTAGTAATGGAAGTGCCATGAGATTTACCCAAAGAGGTAACCGAGTGTCACCTGTTACAAATAATGAGTCGCACCACATCTAAGAGTGCGGGCCACAGAAAGAATGATATGGAGGATGATATAGAGTACAAGCAGTATAAATTAGAAGGGAACATGGTCATTCTAGTGCAGAAAACAATGACCTCGACAAAGAGTCCTCTTGAGGACACCTACTTCAAATTATTTCAACCTGATCCTGCTATTACTAAGTACAGCACCGCCACTCCTTCATATGATAACACTCACCTGGTCTCTGTCTCCTCACTCATTCACACTGCATTAGGCAATTGCCATGCCGATCTCCTTGCACTTAATTCGGCACAGTACACTACCATTTTACTAGTAATCGACTACGTTGAGGCTGCTATTGATGTGGCCTACATAATTCTCGCGTCACTGCCACCTGTCAACCATCAAATTGACATCCCTCATCTAATGTTGCCAACGTCACAATTGCTGGATGATGGGCATAAGATTTGATTGCCATTACCGTTTATGGTATTTGTGAGATGTGAGGTGAAGAAACCATTCCTCTCCTACTATTACCAGAACCTCGAGGAGTTACTCCACTCCTTGAAGGACACTCTCCCCTTCCCCACTTCTCCTCCCACTGCCAATGGCATAACCACAGCCCCTGCCCAGAGCCTGGGCGAACTCCAACAACACGCTATCCTACTCAGAGAAGCGAATCAGGTAAAACAAGAAGAGAGCAATGGTAAGATACCCACTCCCTCTCTTACCCTGGCGACCTATGAATATCCCCTCACAGCACCTCCCTCGCCAACCCTTGTAATTGATGGAGAACGGCACAAAGTACAGCCCAGCGCTGTCACTCTGCCCCAATTTGGGCAAAAGACGTATGTACCCCCACTCCCCCCTCCTGATCTTATTGCTGCCAAGAAATCAGCAGGCAATGACGACTCCAGTGATGGCTGGACCAGTTCCGAGGACGAGTATGCCCTGCGCTACTCATCCGATTCAGAATATCCTCCCACGCACACCAATCCCAAGGAGATCGAGCAAACCACCCAGAAGCAGAGGACCTATAATCTAGGGTACATTCATGACTTCAATCCCAGTGAGATGCGAGGCTGCGCTGCCTTCCAGTTCCTCTCCCTCCCTTTCCTCAGCGAGAAAAACTATTTTGATGGGATGAGCTGTTATCAGCTGCCCCATGTCTTCACCACTTGTCTCCCTGATCCTCTTGAGCCATTAATCAACTATGTCCCTCCTTCCTTTAATGGGACCTTCCGAAACTTATATCTCAATGCCGCCCTCTTCCTTGCCTCCATGGTCTATGAAGATCTCACAGCCCTCCAGCACAAGTTATGCAATACTGGTGGAGTTATTCAGAGCGAAAACTTATCTCGCTTCCCACCTAACATTTACTTTGACAGGCTTGCAGCTTATGAGCTGCACGTATACCGTACCAAAGGAGATTATCACCAGTGTCTCCCTGAGCTCAGACGGCTTCGTCATGATCTTCAAGGCCTTCTCCATGCCATCCATGCAGTTTTACCTCCCCAACTCGCCGCAGAGTGTAATTCTCCAGAGGTATTAGTTTTCTTACTTGACGGAATGATAGTCACCCCTGCATATGTAATGCGGGGTAGCTTTTTTCAGCACTGTGCTCTCTCCACCAATTCTCTCCTCACAATCAAGGAGATGGGATTTTTACGCAGTGCCAGCGGTCTCATATGTTACCATGGCAAACCCTGTCTCGCTGCACTGCTCGATAGTATTTTACAGATCCCACTTTCTGACAAAGATCTCGTCACACAGTTACTTGCTGGCTTGCACCTCGAGGACCCAAAGTGCTAGAGAGCTCCTGCCACATCTGATCAGCACACCATCTATCACAAGGCTGAACACCTCCACCTCAAGCAGGAATCCTTTTTCAGCAAGTATGGTAATCATATCACCATCACTCCGCCTTTCGTCCCGTGCACCTCAATCCCACAGATCACTATCTAAGTTACTTCCTCAGACTTATTTCATTTATTCATTATCTATTTGACTTGCATTACTAACTACCATCTTGAACTAACCTTTTCTTTTCTATCCCTAATACAAATTTTTGGAAAAACCCGATGCTTCGTGCATTAAACCTTTTGTTCGCTAACGAATATTTTTCTGCCTTGTACCTGTATGATACAATGCAGTTCCATATGAATTACCCCGCCATGATATTTATACTCACCGATGTGCCGCTGTTGTTTTATTCTTCTATTTATTACTTTCGTTCTTACTTCTTCCCTTATTTTCTGTACAAAATACTTACCACGCTATTAAGTACAAGAATACCAATACCCACGTACTGTACAGCTACTTCCAGATGAATGTAGTGCCAGTTATCCTCTTCATTAAGGCTCAAAAATAAGTACCTAGAGGGAAAATTAGAGCAAGCTAGAGGATACTACCAACTATGGCCTACTAAATAGAAGCCCATCACTCCCAAAGGACTAGCAAGTGTCCAAGAGCATACCTACCTGTCAGAGCTTACCCGATCTCAATATATCATAATTACCTTACCTCCTGATTACCAAATGCGACCATGAGAAGATCCCATGTCTAAATTCAGCAATGGCATTGCATCTTTGTCAAAGCTATGGATCAGCAGTTCCAAATCAGGAAAAACTCACCAAAACCATGCACAACTTCATTTCACTTAGCATTCACTTAACACTTGCACCCTAGTTTGCTATGCACATGAGGCAGGTCATGTGCAAAGCCTAGAACCTGTGACTAACTAAGTATATAAACTGTGCCTGTATACAATGGCACTTCGGGTGGACCCCACCCCTACCATCATGAATATGCTGGCAACAGTATGCTCTTCCCTCCCCCTCTCCCTTTGTACTGATAATAACAAATGATATACAACTAACAATAGACATCCCCCAAGGCCATGAGCAAGCTTTGGAGAGTGACACGCCAGAGTATGACCCAGATGGCCCTTGCATTTCTGACACCACCTACTCCCCCCCCCCCCTGTTTTTCAGTTGTTACTTAATGAACGATGGAGATATCAGAGACCAACATGGTGTGATGCAAATAGCTCAACACCACTAAGGAATTTTCCGTTCCCTGTGGAAATACCTAAGTAACCACAACATGAAGACTACGACGATTTGACCTCTCTTTAATTAGAAGAAGGTCAACTACTCTCTTGCCATGAATACAAGACTATACCGGTCCCTAGGCTACTACAGCATGAGCGAAACCTCAATTAAACTAGGCCAGTACCTATACCATATATGATTCTGTGCCTCAGCTTGGCATCAGCATGAGGCTGTTGTAAGACCAATGCTGATTGCCAACCACACTACTATGTACTACGATTAGTACAGTCCTAGAGCTCACAAAAAGCTTGCTGCAATCCTATGATGAATAAGCCTGCTACCGAATAGCAGCACCTGACCAGCTAATTGCCTTGACATTCCTGTGAGACTGTAAGACCAATACAGGCATAGCTACAGTTTCTATCAGAAGTGTTATCTAACGTAAAGATTGCACACACACCACACCACTCACGTATCCAGGCAATTGATAAGCCTACCCATCCTGTAAGTCTGCAACCGGACGCAGCAAGATAGCCACTACTAGAAGCCATGATGATTATATGTGATTATCCAACTAGGCCCTACTGTACACTCCCCAGTAATCTAGATTCCAGAACAATAGAACACTTGACCCAATCAGCTGAGCATTGTAAGGCCAAAATCTATGGTGCTTATAAGCGAGTTGATAAGCGAATCAAGCCTGTGTCACAACCCATTCCACCTGAGTTCAAAGTCACACATACTATACCTCATGATTCCCTATCCACTCTGAAACCCCTTGATGTTCACTTCTCCAATTCCATGCCGACAGCTAAGTTTACTCAGGAAGGCATTGACAAGCTTGTCAAGTAGTTCAAAACTCATGAATTCTTGTTGCCTGAGAAACAGCAACTATTTATCCACGTCCTCATCCAAAATGAAGTAGCTATTGCTTTTATTGATGAGGAGCAAGGAACTCTGAAGAAATCATACTTCAGCCCCTACAAGATACCATTTGTTCCACACCAACCATGGTAAGAAAGAGAGATACCTATTGTACCTGCCTTTCAAGAGAGTGTCATAGAACTACTCCAACTTAAGATAAAAGCTGATGTCTATGAACCCTGCCAATCACCTTACCGATCCAAGTGGTTTACCACATGGGACCCTGTCAAAGACAAACTATGAATTGTATATGATCTACAACCCTTGAATACTATCACCATTAAAGAGACATCTCTTCCTCCAAACTTGGATCAATTCATAGATCAATTCCTGGGAGGGAAATGCTTCACAGTATTAGATCTATATTGGGGATTTGTTGCCAGGAAGATGGATGAAGCTAGCCATGACATGACAGCATTCCACAGCCCCCTTGGACTACTATGAATTACATCTTTGCCCACAGGATTCACCAATGCCCCCTCTGAATTCCAAGAGTGTATGGTATTCATATTTCAAGATGAAATTGTGAAACAGGTAATGAATGTCTTTATCGATGATGCCCTAATATGAGGACCCACCACTACATACCCTGATGAACATGGCAATCCTACTATCTTACCAGAAAGGCCTGGAATTCGACAATACATTTGGAAACATGCAGTTGACCTGACTCAAATCCTCCACCACTTAGCTGAAGCAGGAGGAACCTTCTTAGGAAAGAAGCTACAGATATGCCAACCCACAGTCACAATTCTAGGGCAGGAAGTAGAAGTTGAAGGACGTAAACCTGACAAAGGAAGAGTCAAGACAATTAAGGATTGGCCTGCCCCTCGCAATGTTAAGGAAACCTGCCAGTTTATGGGATTATGTGAAACTGTCCGCATATGGATCCCCAACTACTCACAGATTGCATCTAGTATAACCTGCCTATGGCAAAAGGATGCAGAGTTTTTCTGGGGAGAAGACCAACAAGATGCCTTTGAAACTTTGAAACACTATATCACCACCACCCCTTTACACATTTTTCACACTCATAGGTGTTGATAGTGCTGGTCAACCAAGGAACTAGGACAAACTCAGCAAACCCAAAGCTTGGTGCACATGCAAAATATCCTAGCAATTGCTCATGAGGAAGCTAACATCAGCTTTCGGCAAGCCTGTATTCGGGTTAGAGTCTCAGCTTAGGGATGTGCTCAAGGAGATCATCGGAAGCTCCTTGCACTCAAGGATGAAGGTTCTCAGCGAGCACTTTCTATCCTCTGGGAACTACAATGAAATATACAACACACTCTCAGCTGTTAAAACTATTGAGGAGGAATGTCAGAAACTAGCCTTTGCTGAAGGATATGGTATAGACTCGGAGGGCTTGCTTTCAAAAGCTATTCGCACCATTGTGAAAGTCTTGGAGGATGTTCTCCTGAATGCCATGGAGGGCACAGATGTGAATGAGCTAGAATGCAAGGGCCTTTTGCTATACCAGGTTACACCTGATGTCGTCTTGCAATAGACAATAAGTACTGATTTAGAAGTGCGAATTCTGTCGTGATTCAGAGACTACCTGCAACAAGCTGTCTTGATCTCAGATCTTCT
This sequence comes from Hortiboletus flavorubellus, assembly GCA_038093115.1. Lineage (NCBI taxonomy): Eukaryota > Fungi > Basidiomycota > Agaricomycetes > Boletales > Boletaceae > Hortiboletus > Hortiboletus flavorubellus. The sequence continues at coordinate 10,061 of JBBPRR010000585.1, read as the reverse complement.
AGATAATCCCATTGGATTTACTACCAAATAGACACGAGGTTTAAGATCTCACAAAGTATAGATCATTTACTGACATGTGAGATCCATTGCAAACTATAGATCGTTTACTGACCTGATTTTCCATAGATATAGTTCCATTCCTTCATCATTGTCAGATTCACCCACATGTAGACGCATTAATGCTATTACCTGTGATGCATTCCCCCTTCATGCCATCCTTCATTGCCCACTGAATCTACTGGTTGTGTATCGCCCACCATGCATTTATTCATTCATGCTATCTCTCATCACCCACCAAACCCACTAGTTATGTTATTACCCGTGACGCATTCCCCCTTTGTGCCATCTTTCATTGCCCACAGAATCTACTGGTTACACATCCCCCCTTGGGCCCTTTACACTATCTCCCAGGCATGACATCCACCACACGTTCACCCTGGGCCCTTCGTGCTATATCTCATCATCCAGCAAACCTACCAGTCAGGTCCCCCTTGTGCTGTCTCTCAGATGTGTCACTGTAGCTCACACCTTCTCTTATCACATCTGCTTCGCTCACACCCTCGTGTTATCTCTCTGACATGTCATCCGCTAAACTTTCTCAAAAGTATGTATGCTCTTATCTCATGTTTTTTACCCCTCACTGATCACTCAAAGATGTCGTCAGAATGGACCACAGAAGTGCAAAAGGCCTTCCTCCAGCAAGAACTCATTTTGTTCAAACAGATCGGTGGTTGTGCTTATATGAAAAACTGGCCTACTCTTTATAGCAGATTCTTTCAGCAGTAGCCTAAGCATACAAGTGCGCTACCAGGCATGTCAGCTGATGCACCCCTCACTGAGGATCAAAAGAAGGTTCTCGCTAATGCTGTGAGCCAACAACAGAAACAGATCTGTCAGTGGATGCACTGGCACAATGGGACTGGTGACAACCGTGCAGCTAATAACAAGACTGCAAAGATCATCAATGGACTCCTGAAGACCAAGACACGCATTAAGAAGCCTTAGGAGATTTATGTGAGTATATACTATATCTCACATGTCCAACAGGAGGTAGAAGCCGGCACGCCAATTGTTGACATTGCCAAGAAGATCCGCAGGATATTGGAAAATGAGTCGCCTGAGATTCAAGAAGAAATACATCAACTCAGCAAAGTACAAAAAGAAGATATGAAGAAGAGAAAGAAGTCCTGCAAGACAAGCAAAGAACTCACCAACCATGAGTCTGATGAAGCCGATGACAACAAGGGGGTGGAAACTGACTCACTCATTCATTGTTGGTAAGTGTTGATTGACCAGCATACCCTTCACATGCTGATGTTTACGGATAGAAATATGCAACAATGCAGTGCAGCACTGCAATGCATCCTTGGTCACTTGGGCAACCAGATGGGACTGAAGTTCACTGCCTTGATGGGGGGTTTTGACCCTCTTGATCCTGATAGCAGAAAATTTGTGGCAAGATCAGTGTCATCCTACATCTTTGAACTGCCGACATACTGATTACTGTCTAGTATATATACAGGAAAGACCAGCAATGGCCGCGACTTTGCCAATGCATACTCCAAGTTTGAAAGTGAGGTAGTGGGAGCATTCGGCAAATTTCTGGACAATGTATTTAGTCAGTAGCATTTGTGCATGCTTGTTACATGAACAATTAACTGATGGAACACCAGCATCTCTGCAATGTGAGGAAGCCCCAGTGGAGATGATGGTAATGATGAGGAAGATAATTCGGAGCAACAGGTGGGGCATGCTGAACACGAGGATAAGGACGAAGAGATGGATGAGGAGTTCATGGATGGGAATGACATTGATGATCCACCCCCCAATACTTATACCCCATTGCTGCCTTCCAAATCTGCAACACTTGCAACATCCTCTGCATCCCATCTTGCAACACTCCCAGGTACACACGCTGCAACTTCCACATCTGGCAATCTTGCAACAGATGCACTCTCCCAACAGCTTGCAATACCCTCACACAAAATGCTTCAAGTTGCAACTTCTCTGTATCTCATCTTGCAATACCCCCTGCTATGTGCCCTGCTACATCCATTCTTGGAAGTTTTGCAACATTCACGATCTTGCAACAGCTTGCAACTCCCCCAGCTACACATCCTGCAACACCTGCATCAGCAAGTCTTGCAACACCCCCATCCACACATCGTGCAATACTTCCAGCTGTGCTAGGTCTTGCAACTTCTGTGACATCTCATCAATCTCTGACAATAGAGTCCCAGTCCAGCATGACTAATGCCTTTGGCTCCAGTCCTACGGATTCACTCGAAGGGGGAAGCTTCATAAGTCTTCTCAACTTCAATGACATATTCGGCTGGTCAGATTGCGGAGGCTCAGAGTGGAGTGACCCCCCTGCATCCGAGTCTTCATCCGATTCAGCAGTGGCTGGATCCCGATGTACAACTATTCCCTTGTTCCTCCTGGAACAATATTGCTCCACAATTTGGAATTGAGTGCTTCAACCATATCAATGACATATCCAGGGTTCAATGACTTCAACTCCAATCAGTATGGAATGTTCAGAACGAGTACCTTCAATCAGAGTCACAACACACTGATATCAAACATATTCAGTTTCAGTAACTCTCAGGTGCCCTTACCAGTTCTGCTGGCCCCTCCTACTTTGTCTTCTGTGTCCTTGCCACCTCTACTGGCTCCTCTGGTTGCATCTTCCCCTCTGCCTGTGGTTCTATCCAATTCTCAGATCCTGCCAGTCCTGCCAGCCCTTGCCGCAACTTTGTTTTTTGTGTCCTTGTCACTTCTACCGGCTCCTCTAGCCGTATCTTTCCCTTTGCCTGCGGTTCTATCCAATGCTCAGATCCTGCCGGTCCTACCAGCCCTTGCTGCCACATCTTCCCCTCCATCTGTATTGCCCAATCCACTCTCTGACATCAACATCCCTCCTGCCCCAGTGATTCCTCCCACTCAGCTTGGTGTGATCAATCAGCCTGTCCATCAGAGTGCCACAATGGAGAACACAGAGGCAACTTTACTGGGACAATCCAAGAGAAAAACCATTCCATTCCAGTGTACCCAGCGAGACAATGCCATTGGCAAAGAAGCCAAAAAGCAGGGCACTTACCAAGAATGATAGCAGAAACAACAATTCTCCACGAAAGTATGTGTTCATGTCTCGGAACATCACATTTACTCACCTTATATTCAGAAAAAAAAAAATTAGTAAAGTCCGATAGCACACTCTTGTGTACTTCATAGTTCTCGCGTGGTGAATATATAGCATATCTTTATTGAGGTTCATGTATCTAGACCACAGATATTATCTTGTATCACCATCCGTGTTGAAACTTTTTGGTATTGCCATGAACTTAGACACCAACTGCATGATATGTTGATGAAGCCTGAGGGGTAGGCCGAACTCTGCAGCAAGAATGCTCTATAGAGGGAGGAGACTGGGAGGAGAAGGGGGGGAAGAGGGTGGAAAGAGTCGTTCCTGGCCATATTTATGTGAAATTGAATACAACGTATTGGGTGGGGGCACTGGTTAGCAAATATTGCAAGATGTCAAGCCTGGCAACATACTGTATGTATTGCGCAGAGGGGTCTGGTGAGCCAGGAATGAGGGTATTGCAGGTGCAGTGAGGTGAGCGATATTGCAACATGGTGGGGAGTGTATTGCATGTACTGGATAGCAACGTCAAGGTGGAGAATGTCTTGCAGTGTCTTGCAGGAGTGGAGTGCTGTATCGTATGGTGAGGTTAAGTCACATCACAGTACTGCAACTTGAGGTATTGCATGGAGAAGGAAGGGGAAGGATCCGATGGCTGTCTTGCAAATGCAGAGCATGTTGCATGTATCAGATAGAGGTCAAGTCAGGCACATACTGCAAATATTGCATGGAGGCAAAGAGGTGGGTGAGTATTGGACGAATGTCTTACAACCAAAGGTGCAGAGCATATTGCAATAATGTACTGCATGTGTTGGATGGGAAGGAAGTAAAGTGGTGTTGCATATCTTGCAATGGAAGAATGTGCTGGTCAACGGTATCATGTGTCTTGCAAAGTGCATACACCATCTTATATATACATATAGTACATGTTTACGATCATGAATTCTGCAAAATGACAAGCACAATAACTAACATGAAAGCCTGCAAGTTTCTTCCACTATGGCCTGTCCAATTAGCCTACCTAGCCAATTAGGAGTCTATTGGAAGCCCATTGAGAGTACATCTAAGGGAAGTAACCCTAGTCACTACAGAGTACCATTTTCTAGCAATCCAAGAGTTGACTAGACCATTCCCCCAACTATTCATTGTACAATTTGTACATCACCCCTGAAAACCAGACCTTGAATGTATTGCTGAACCCCAATCACCCTCAACCTCGTTGATGATTGACGAACAAACCACATGCCTGATAGTCAACCCCTTTCTATGAGATTAATACTTGTTTCTAGTACCAACTTGATCAGGAAAGAGTTTCCTCTTCACCTCACTACAGGTTTACTATCCGTTCAGATAAGATTTAGTTGTCTGGTAAGCATTTTCTTAGCATTTCTACTGATCTTATCTAGAAAAAGACAACGTGCTGCATAGCCATCCGAGTCAAGCTAAATTGTTGGCCCAAGCTGTGGAGCCCCATCCCAAGCCAGCATTCATGGATTGAAGCTGGACCATAAGCCCCCACAAGCCCCCCCCATGGGCCCAGCTTGGCCTGGCCTGGGGCTTCAAGCCAGGCCATGTACAACACTAGTGTGGATCATGCTAACAGTGAATCAGTACATATCATTGCCAAATAATATTGCCACACAAATGGACACACCCAGTTATAGCCATATCATCAGATTTATGACTGGGCACACATAAACACAAATAAACCAAACTGATCATAGCAAGTTTTCACTGGGGATGAGGACTAGTTTTGTTGCAATTTTCCCACATAACCAAGTTGCCTGAAAAAGACAGTAAAGTTCCATAAAGTAATTGCATCATGAAAAATCATTTTTTCTTATAAGCATCTGAAACAGCTCTATAAAGTTAATCAAGAATATCACAAAGAGAGTAATGTTACATAGGAATATAACAGATTAGATCGTTACCCTCTATTCCTGGCGTCAGCCGTGAAGACTTCCATGGTAGTTGCTTAGCACAAGGCAAGTGATGAACCATAGATATCAAGATGACAGCAAATAATATCTCCCTATCTTGTCGAATCTGTAGGATATGTTCAGCCAATGCTCACAATGAAGTCAGTTTTGTGCACTCAACCACCGCAATGTAATATGTAGCAATGTCGTCCAAACTTACTTCAGGTTGTAAACTTAGCCGCTATTGCCCAATCAATACACCATGATACTGATCCGTAAAATGGACCATTAATATTCCAGCCGTTCCTGCTCCCCAGACAGACAGTAAATATACTATATGTCAAGACATGTCCTCTTGGTCAACTGGGGGGTCAGTTGTCGTGGTGCGGAACTTTGGGCTTGCCGGTCGTTGTGATGGGTGCGTGTCGCTTTGGGCCTGCCGGTCATTTGACACCGTTTCTTTGCCGCTTCTCCGTACTTACCACAAATCCAGTCCTGAGTCCCGTAAGTACTAAAAATGTGAGTGAGCAGTCAATAAGGTATTCTGAGATCTTCCTATGTTACATCTTTTAGATTTGACTTGCAGGCATTCATATATAACAGGCGGAAGAAGCTCTACCTTTCTTAGTATCGGTGTCAGACGAGGGGGGTGTAAATGCATTTCACGTGTACTACAATTACAGGTATATTACAAGTTTCTACTACGTCGCATTCCTCCCCAACAGATCAGCCAGTCATTTGTCCTGTGGTGGTGGGGAGTACATCTGGACCACATTGCTCCATAAGCGTTGCCGCAGCGGATGTCCCTTCCACCGGCTGCGGGCAATAAACCATAGCGTTCTGGGGCCCGAAGACATTCCTGCATTAGTGTAACAACGTGAGGACAACAGCGACATGAAAGATGTACTGGTGAGCGCTCACCGATTCCACCATAAAAGTATCTCGTCGACCCTGACTTTCGCGTAACTATTTCTTGGATGCTCGAACCAGCTCACAATGTTGTTGTAGCATTGTTGGTGATCGAAGTTTCCGTCGTCTGTGCACCAAGTCCGGCAGCTAGACAAAGCAAAGCAAAGAGTTGTCAGCTGTCTGTTGATCATATGTGGAATAAACTTACTTGTACAGCTATATATGCTATCGCTCGCGGCTGCACAGACTTCATGCTCAGCAGTGCAGCTACATGGGAACGAGTTTGTCCACCATCTGTGAGTTTGAATCGCTTGAAGGGAGGCTCTGAGTCCTCATTTGACTGCATTGTGCTTTTGTCGCCGTCACCATCATTTCCACTGTCCCCCAAGATAGTTTCACGGGGAGAAGTGGAGCTAGGGGACGTAAATATATGTTTGAAGGCCTGTAGCAAGGTTAAATATCACTTATTTTTTTTACGATCAGATAATCGAACCCGCATAAGTAGGTCACCTTTGAAAAGGCCTTTCTGGTGGTCATTAGGGTCGTACACTCCATCCTTATACAGGAACCTTGGCCAGTTGTAGGCGGTGACAAGACAACTAGTGTGGAGGTCTTGAATCCTCCTTTTCGTGCTGCAATAGTGCAAGGATGTGAGGATAGGCTCAATTATACGTTCAAACTCATAACCAAAGCAAGAAAGCTTACGTCTTGTCGTTCCAATTATATTCCGCAGGACAAAGTAGTTCTCCGGTAACCTCATGGTAGAACCCTCGGCCAGCCTTCGTTTTCGGCTTGAAGAGGGGCTTGGGAGATGGCTGACGTTCATTCAACCAGTGGGCTACAGCCATATTCAAAGACGCTGTGTCATCGCCCCGAGCCCCATCAGCCCCATCATTGAACTTGCCCGGATGGATTGTTAATCGACATTTTAAACAGCAATCGACTTGAAAGTGGAATCTCACCTCTTTATAGGCGTCCCTGAGCTCAAACTCGTCTGCCTGCGAATTCAAGAGCCTTTGAATGGATGGCACCCAACGAATCAGTTCCTTGTAGCAACGATGCAAGTAGTTTTGCCTGAAAGGGAAGATTATATATAACTTTGCACCCGGAACATAGCCATGAACTTACTCTAGGGTAGCGTTGGTGGGATCCACACCACCAAGTAAACGTCGGTCGTCCTCGTCAACTATAGCTTCAACTTTTCCTGACAGTGCAACCAACCGACGTATAGCTCGTCCAGCAATGTGATACGACTCACGGTTTCGCCGCTTGAAAAACCTATTGGTTCGACAAGCACGGAAAGAAATTAACTTATTCCTACGATTTATATACTCCCTGAAGTTCGTGGTTCTGTTCCTCCAAGTGAGTGATCCGTCGCTTGAGGGAGGCCAAGGTATTGGGAGTATTGTCGCCGTTGGGATCAGTCATTATACAGTAGTTGGGGGAAGTGAACGTGGCGAAAATTTGGAGGTTAACTCACCCACAAGGCAGGAAGCATTATATGGTGTCCCGAGCCGATGAACGTGAAATTGAAGATCCGATGGGTCCTGCCATAGAGCCGACCGACTGGTGGAGTGGTAGGTAAGCCAAGGCTGACTTCCGATGTAGTGCGAAACATAATATACGTCATGAAGCGTCATACTACTCCTTGTAACGCTCCCGTACCAGCAAGTAATTGAGTATTTCGGTGTTTTTGGCAACCATCATACCCATTGTGGCTGTTAGCATTGAAGCAGAATGACATGTATGCTGCGGAGTGGATCAAGCAGATGACGTAGATCTGTGCTAAGCGATGCCTGGTGATACCGATTCCCCAGATGTGTGCCGTTAATGAATCCCACTATGTATGAGTGATATGATTACCCACATTGGTCAGGAATCCCCCAAAGATGCAGACGAACAACGCTGGCACTCTACTACTTCCTAACATCGATATCGCAACTTACCCCTGTGCACCTTATCCCTCTTTGAGCGACTTTCTGGCTGAACTGGACCATGCAGAGCCGACTCGCAGCTGGTCAGAAACCTTCTATAGGCCACTTGCTTGCATGGGGATCAGAACCTTGGATGACGTAGATGTTCTGGTCTCACCAGAGTATCTCTGACTACACGGGCTTTGTCCGCTAGCCATCATGGATTTCTATGTGCACGTGACTGACAGAATCAAGAGGATTCATTATCGTATGCACTGTACAATCGCTGGCTGTCCACTGAGTGCATTACAAGGTGAAAAAAAAACAATCGATCCGCTATACGCACCGCCACTGAACCATAGGAACATTTGGGCAGTGTCAGATCACCGCGCCCACTAAGTCTAGAGACGCCATGGGCAGGAGGCTTGGAGCAAAGAAACGAAAGTAGTATTATCTGCTGTATGGTATGTCGCCATTGGCGATGCCATGGAGCTAGTGCAAGCTAGACATATGGCACACATGAACAATCCGAGTCAGAGGGGTGGAAGCCTCGGACTGTCACGGTAGGACTCGGAATAGCCTGGCAGGAGTTAGACATTGATACACTGCTAGAATTCAAGTTGAGAATGTGCATTCCTTCTCCCGAATGCCGCATGTCAGTGATGGCAAACCAGATGGAGGCGCAAGTTTGGGGCATGAGCAGCTGCATCTGCAGCAGACCTGAAGCTGTGGCTTGTGTCACTGCACCACCGTGACGCCGTGATGAGCCTGAGGGCTGGCATAGGTCCAATGCGGGCGGGCTCAAGGGCGTACTCGATCCGCGCTACCTTGTGCTGTGCTGGATATGTCTCAGTTCTACGGAGAACATGGCACCAAATGAACTAGTACTAGTAGTAGGGGTCATTGCACGCTCAGGCTGGATGAGCTCAGGTGCTGGGGGACAGCGGCCCGGGCCCGGGCCACGGAGGTGGGACATCACCTGAATCAGATGACATCGTTGGGAATCTTCTTCAAGTTTCGGGTATAAATGACCTCTGACACAACATCCTCCAAACCACTAGCGACTCGGAGTGGGGCTTGTTTGTAGTCGCAACTTGAACATTCAAGCTTGAATGCCAGTGGATACTAGCACTACTAGTATACAGCGACTCCTCTTCCGTGGGAAGATGGCAGGTGACTGACTGTGACGGCAGCGTGACGCAATTGTTCTGAGATATTAGATACTGCCAAGGCTTGGAGCTTGTTGGAGTATGGTGCTACTACTATGCCGTTCAGCGGCAACTGGTATATATATATTGGCCCTCGGGGCTCATCGCACCCAGCAACCCATAACACTATGGATGAAATCAAAATCCCACAGGCGATTTATCCTGCACTCATTGAAATGCCCCCTGGTTCCTACGGTATCTCATATGACATATTTACCACAAAGACAGAGCAAGATCTTCCTTTTGGTTGGAATGCTCGACGAGGTACTGTGATTGTCCATCCTAATATACTTTCTGTGCATATAATCTGACAAATCACTATAGCAGCCACATATTGTGAACTGGCAGTTCAGTTGCACAATGGTGGATTTCATCGCCTCCAGTACTTGGACTGGGTCTGCAACGACACCTCCGCCATTGATGCTTATCTCACCATGTTGAACCTACTCCTGATCCGCCCACCCGGAAAACTCCAGAGCACTGTTCGGGGCTTAAAGATGCACAGGATCACTGATTGGTTATTTGATGTTACCCAGCAAGTCCAGTTAGGGGGACAGTACTCTATGGAGTTGGATGGTCCAACACCTGCTGGTCTCGTGCCAGATAACATTCCTTCTGTTGCACCTGCAGCCGGGGTGTTCCAGTTGCCTAGGTTCACAGGTAACTCCAATGCTTCTCAGAACGAGCAGAACTGGGGGGAGTCGGAAGTATTGTAGTAATATAAAGCTGACTCTGATCGGGCATGTACAACCATACTATGCAGTCTGTACTTTTATACGAAACATGGACTCGATGGACATAAGGATGCACACGGGTACGTGTTGGAATGGTCAGCCCGCATCAACACCGTACACGTGCAAACGGTGTGCGGGTTTTCAGTGTTGGCGGCTGGCGGTAAGGCCGAGGCAGCACGAGGATTAGTAGAATCGGGGTATCAACATACTACCTCCTTCAGTTCTTTGAATAT
>JBBPRR010000584.1:0-19910 GCA_038093115.1 Hortiboletus flavorubellus | reverse complement strand
ACCAATCCCAGAAATACAAAGAGGGTGAGTGCCTTGAGTGTCCTGGTTTGACATGCGACAACGTTCTTCACAAGGGAAATATCTGCTTGAACGAGAGAAATTGGTGAAGGAGAACAATTGGAAGCTAGACGAATAATCTCGGGTGAGATAGTCCTTTTTACCCCCTCCGCTGATAATCTCACTTTTGATAATTTCAAAGTTGTAGGATTTATCTGTAGGACGTACTCCGTATTGTGAAAACTTCAACGGACCTTGTATTTTACCTCAATGTCAAGTATCCCCCTGAGTAGTCATGCTACCCTTGCAAAGGCACGTTCCACAAGCTCCCTCCCACTTTCTTCCCAGTCGTCCCAGCACAATGCCCACTCATTACTATCTCTACCTAGCAAACCGTTTCCTGCATCCCCTGTCCTCGCTTCCTTCCCTACTTTCTGGTACCCCTCGAGCACTGGCAACACGTATTTCCATCTCAACATACCCTCTAGTTTGAACCCCATTCGTTCGGCAACATTGTTAGAGGTAGCGTTGACTGGAGACGCAGCCCACTTGATTTTTCTGAAACCGAGCCCAGAAGGTGGCAGTTCAAGTATATATTTCATCAATAGACCGACAGCATGAGAACAGACGTGGGTCCGTTGGAAGGCAGGAAGAACGATTGCGGGACCGATCTCTGTGACGAGTCTCGTTCTGTCAGTCCCCAAGAGCCCGAACAGGCCTGCTAGCGAGCCTTCCCACTCAGGGTGATCGGAGTCGGGATGCGTCGTATCGATCGCTGCGAACAGGCAAGTACTTTCACCCCGCCGACACTTCTCGACGAATCGAAGGAAGTCGGTTGGGTGCTCGAGAACGATGGGCATGTGTTTGAACATGGATTCGTGTCCGCGGACACCATCCAGGTAGGCGGTGGCATGAACTCGAGGGATGAACGGGACGAGTCGCAGTTTGCTCGTAGATAGCTCTGAGGGGATTGGAAGGACGAAGTTGAGATCGTATGGTTCTGGGCCATACAACTCGTTCTCGAGGATTGCTGGCTGGGGTGCCTGGGAGTAGCTATTAACGAAGGCCATGGTGGGATACAAGCGCTTCTTCGGGAGCAACCTCAACACTCCGGGTATTTTATAAGTGTACCGGCATCCAATATTTGACTCGATCTGACTCACTGGTCCCATGCCTGATAAATGGGCATAACTCATCGGGTCTACCTTACTCGGATTGACTCGCTTTTGGTAAGTCGGCGAAAAAGTCGAGAAAGGGGTATCTTACCATATACAGGTTACTAGCATCACCGTCCTTGATCACTGCATATACTAGGCGAGCATGACTCGTATCACGAACATCGGCCGAAAGCGCAAATACTTGGAAGCAGGTTTTGCAACCGAAACGACCACAACGTCCAACGAACACCCTATACCCGAAGTAAATACCGATCAAGGAGACTCCCTGCACCCGAAGAAAAAACGGAAGAACACAAAGAAGCCAAAAGTAGATGGTGACGATGAACAAATGCCAGGTGGGACAGAGGCAGAAGGAGACATGAGCGTGCAAGTCAGAGGAGAGGGACTATCTGCCGGACGGAAGCAGGTCAGGATAACGAAAAAACGCGGGGGAGCAAAAAGTGGGCATCGTACTTCGACCTTTCACCACGGAGGCCTGATCGTCTCTAGGTGTTGCAATTAGTGGATACGAAAAGCGCACCGAGCAACGTCGACTCAAGAGAATATCAGACCGTCAAGCTGACACGGTATGTTTTGCGTGTCGCGAAAAAGGCCATGCTGCCAAGTACTGTCCCAAGGCAGGCGGAGAAGGCGGCGGGAGTGGTCAGAAGAATGTCAACACCACAGTTGGGATATGTTACAGGTTGTTATTATTATTATTACTTCCCGAGGTGCCTCTCACTTCACGAGGGACAGGTGTGGTTCCACCAAACACACGTTATCTCGTTGCAAGAAGCCAGAAGATCCCCTCAACCCCTTCCCCTTCGCTTCGTGTTTCGTCTGTTCAGAGAGGGGTCATCTCGCTTCAGCGTGTCCACAAAACAAAGAGAAGGGTATATATCCCAACGGAGGAAGCTGTAAGCTCTGTGGTGAGAAAACGCATCTTGCAAAAGACTGCGAACTTCGGAAGAAGGATGTGTCAGGGACGGCCGCAACGACGATCTTCGGCACTGGGAGCGGAGCTGGCGCAGATGAGGATGACTTCCACGCTTTCAAGCGAAATAACGCTGGTGTATCAAAAGACGAGAAGAAGGAAGATCGGCGGAGAAAGCAGCTCGACGTGAAGGCGGGTTTGCATACAGGGACGATGAAAGCATTTGGTAAAAACCGGGAGTCTGGCAAACCGAAAAAAGTCGTGTTCTTTTGATAATCATTTGCTAACGGAACAGAGGGCCTGCAGTCTATGGTGTCGAAGTACTGAGCTTGATTGTGAGTTCATATACGTCCCGCTGTCAGAAACTCCAAGGGCCGGTTTCCGAACACTACCCTCTGGCGACTTTGTTGATCACTTACTAACCCACCTCGCTTCTGGGGGAACTAGTTGCCCCTGTATCGGACAATTGGCCAACTGAACAGACGCGTCCGTTTCTCAAGCTCGGGGGAGCCAGGGGTGGGTGAAAGCACAACGGTCATGTTGCACGTAGCATGATCATTCCCGCAACCAAACTGATAGTTCCAATCTCAATGTCGATTCCTCGGAGAACGGCGGTGAATTCTACACCGTCCAAGCGGGTTCTGGCTGGACGAACGGTGGGTCATGGACGGTCTGGTCACCAGACTAGTTCTTTGGGACAATCACGGTGTGAACTCTGCGGAAGATAGTGTTCTCCGAGTCCTTCTCGAGAGCTTTGACAAAGACTCGAGATCGTGAACGATCCAGGGTTGACTGTACTGATGATCAAGATTTCCGGTGGCCCCACGGCCAGTTAATTCATGATGATGTTAGTGAGTTTATACGACATCTCGCATCCACTGAATCTTGAGCGCTTAGAGAGAGAGATAATTTCACTGAATGGGTTGATTTCTTTCCACTCCGACATTTGGGCGAAAATCTTGCTCTGGAATCTAGCCTCTCATTTCGTATGATGTCGGGGACTTCACCCTAGTCTTCCGAGATGCAGTCAGCACCCTGGAAGCACAAGCCATATGTAGGATGATCGATTCCTGGTCCAGAAATCAAGATCGACGGGTCACTTCATAGCGGGCAACCCGAAGCCGCTGGAGTGCTAGCACTTTCGAACCGCGTTCTTTGCCTCGGAAACACCAGGGCTCCAGACCCACAAAAATGATATCAGGCCGTGCCAGGAATCGAACCTGGGTTTTGGGAAGATTAAATCAGAATCCCAAGTGATAACCGCTACACTACAAGGCCCTAATCAAATTTTGACGGCCCGGTGGTACAATGCTGTGCGATGTAGGAAAGTCGGGACCGCGAGAGACAGCAGCAGTGAATTGAAGCTCGTGGCATGGGAGCAGGTGTCAAGTAGGGGACTGTATGTGGGGAGGATGAGGGGATATACAAGGATTGCGTCCGCAAGAGGGACATGAGCGGGTCACTGGGTTGGGTTATGATGCCCACCGAAGCTCGGCAATGAGTAGTATCGACGGGCAGACTATCGCCGAGCGCCAATCGAGAATCTCAAACGGGACCGAAGCGAAGAGTGAGAGACGCCGCCAAGTCGATCTCGCCCGAGACGTTCAAGACAAGCGATGATGGATGGAGCGCCATCACTGCCAACCGACGCGAATGGTAAGCGGCGTGTTGTCGCGAGTCCACCACAGCGCCATGCTGAGCACGAACCCTTCCCACATCCTCATCGCCCGCAATTCACGCGGACACAATAACCCTTCCGCATCCCTCAGCTCGCCCACTGAAACCCACGCCGCCGCAGCAGGCATATTCCGTTCCTCCGGTTCGCCGCCATGGCTTCTCGAGGAGTGTGACAACGATGAACTCGTCACCGAACTCAACCTCTACGAATCCGAGCGAGCTATAGACATCGACGACACCTTCACGCGTCGCAACGGGGGACTTCCCGGTACGGTCAAAATCGTCGTCGAGAGCACCACGTTCTGGTGGGTCCTCTCACTCGACTTGTCTTCCCGGACCATCGCACCACATGGGGAATCGGCGCTAATATCATCCCGCCACTTGGTAATAGGGCGCACAAGGAGGTCCTGTTCTTCGCTTCGCCGTTCTTCGAGGCTGCCTTGAGTGGCGGTTGGCTCGAGACCGGTCGTCCGCCCTCCATGTCCTCCGTCATCACTATTTCCCAGCCACCCTCCGTACCGGGAAGGAAGCCCAATCCAGATGTGTCTGCTGCTGTGCCACCTACCCCTGAAGATGATGCCCACGACAGCAGTGCAAGCGACACCGCGTCCGACTGCTCGTCTCCCGTGGAGATCGAGAACCCACCCACAAGTGAGAGCGAGACGAGCGAGAGCGAACTCGAATCCGCAGCACCGACGAGCAAGCGCAAGGCGCACGCTCGGGAAGCGAGTCTCGCTAAACTTCAGGGCACTGGGGACGCCAAACACGACTTCAAGGGGAAACACAAGGCCAACCTTTCAGGATCTCAAAACACCCTCGCCACCGTCAAGAGACGCCGGCGTACAGACGAACAGGATGCTGTCATCGTTCTCAAAGAAGAAAAGGCCAGTATCTTTCACGATTTCCTCAAATTTGTCTATCCACAGTACGTGTTGTCTATCCTAAACGCTCGTGTGCGACGATCTGACTCTAATGCAGCCTTCACTGCAACATCTCTTGGAACAATGTCGAGGGCCTCATGAACATCTCACACAAGCTCTGCGTTCCAGCACTCCAGCAAGAATGTCTGACCTTCCTCCTCACGCATGCGGCCGGAAAGCCCATCAAAGCCATGCGCATCGCGGAGCTCTTTGAAGAAGAAGAGCTCTATCGCGAGTCGAGCCGCTTCGTGCTCGACAATCCCGGCGGATGGTCCGAGGAAGAGTTGAGTACACTCAGCCAAGAAACGCTCCTGAAACTCGAAAAGCGGTACGCCGACGCCGTTTTCCCACTTCTTTCACACATCGCTCACGCCATGGTTCTTGGTGCCTAGACGCAACTGGTTCCTCGAACGCGTCTTGAAACTCGGCTTGACCCCCCTGGCCAAGGAGTACCAATGCGTGCGTCGTGCCTTGTCCCTTTCCCCATGTACCGCTTCTTGACACCCTTCCCTTCCTTCGTTTCCTGTCGGCAGTGCCCGACGTGCCCAGATCCAGCCAACTGCGCTCGTTTACTCGAAGAAAAATGGAGGCAAGCGTACAATGCCGTCTTTAGATTCGGTTCGTGTCCCTCCCTCTACGGCCGTCCATCTCGGCTCTTCCACTCACACCCCTTAGGGCCGTGCCAACCTTCGATGGTCTATCGCTACCTCCGAAACCTCGAGGGCGTCAGTCCCCCGTTGTCGCTCACCCATCTCGCGTGTCAGACGACCGCGAAAGCGTTCACAGCCACACGTGAGCGATGCACGTTTATTCAATTCTCCCCCGATCGCTGACACCCCCTGACCAGTCTTTGACCGGATGTTCTCGCTCGGCATTCGAGGCGATGCGGCAGTGGCACCCCTTGGCACACGCGTTGCGGCCGTGGCCGCCGCCTCCGGCCCACGCCGGCATTTCCTCTACTGCACGCTCAAGCCAGACAAGACCGCCCCTCGAACCCGCCGATCGCGCGAACTCTTTTGACGTATCGCCGTTGTCTTGATACTCACCCCTCTTTGCTCTGGAGACCCGCTCTCACTTGTTTCCTTTCGTTTCGTCCTCGTTCATTTCCGTGTTTGGAGGTAGTAAATATTTCCGGATTCTGAATGTACCCTCTACGTCCACCCCGATGTGACCGACTTGATATCCATGGGAGGTATCCAAAAATAAAAATAGAAATGGAAAGGGAAAGTGTGCGAGCGACCGACAAGGAAAGCGAATGCTAGCAACCACGCGTAACAGGGGAGGAAGCAGATATCGAACGAAGAAACAAAATTCCCCAGGACGTGGAGATGTGTAAAAAAAAAAGGAAGATGAATGGTGGGTGATCGCGCCCACAGAGAAGACACGCATATCAGCATGAAGCAGTCGAACATGGTCGTCCTGCCAAGCCCAGACACTAAGAGATGATAAATTAGCTAAAAAAGAACAAGGGGTCATACAGCGTGATCGAATAGGTGAAATACAATAAAATAAAGAAAAAGAAGCCAAAGGGCGTCCGATTAGAACAACGAAAAAAAAAAAGGACGCCGGCGAGCGGTCAGGGCTGGAAGATCGCGCACGCGTTTTCCACGAGCCACTCGACCATCAGCGCTTTGCCGGCCATGTCGCTGAATTCTGAACCCGGGTCTCTCGACCACATCAGTGTCGCTAAGTCGACGAGACTACAATCAGCGTAAAACTCGGCGATCTGATTAATTAGTGCTTACGTCCGAAGACGACACCCAGGTTGCGCGCAGACATTAAATTCATGTCGCTGTGCTCTCGCACGCTACGTATTCATCATCATTAGTCAACACAGCCAAGAATAAGACAGCTTCGACAGACGCGTACCGGTGCAGGTGGAGCACGAGAAATCGTAGTGTGTGATAATGCTCGGGCGGAAGGCGGACAACGAGCTCTTGAAGCTGCTTCGTTTTCATTCCAGAATCCTTCAACCCAGCAGCCGCGATGAACTCCTCATGGAGATCGTACGTGAGGAGGGGTACCGGAAGCGAGCGGAAGTAGGTCTTGAGGACGGACGTCACCGAACAGATATCGTTGAATCGGTCGGTATCCCTAAGATCAAAAGCTGTATAGTCTCCTCGGTCGAAGAGTTGCATGATCATTTTGGTTTGGCTCGAGCCTCCTGTCTTGCGATATATCCCCTCAAAGTCGAGCGCTGTGCACATGTCAGAGCAGTGTCTACGTAGCCAGAGGTGGGACTGACCCAGCGTCTCGACTGCTTCTATGCACTTTTCCACGACAATAGGAACCCAGTGGTCGCCCCATCGCAAGTCAGTTTTGACCTGGTCAGCGAGGTCACGGCCGAATATCGAGGGAGCTATCAAGTCGATGAGTCACAAAAGACCGTTCCTACGTCTCAACGGACGTACGTTGTTGCGCGATGCCATTCAGATCTTCCCGCGCACGTGGAGGGTGCTGAGAACACGCCAGGTGGACTTGATTCACGCATCGCGAATGGACATTGATGTGGCACGCTAAATGATGGTCAGGCAAGACCGAAGACGTATATGCCAGGACAACTCACTCGTGCATCGAAAATGTGACCCACCCCACAGCTTTTCCCCACAATGTTCGCAACGCGTGAACCGAAGGGCGCCCGCTGGTTGGAAATTATGTTCAAAGTGATTCTTGCTCCTGGGATCCGAAGGTCCAAGCATATGGTCCTTCACCCGGTAGCCTGGCCACTTGAATATACCATGTTTTAGAGTAGGTATGGCGTCGCTAAAATCAGGCTTGGGTGCTCGGATCACCTTGATCTCACGATCGTCGACAATCGTCAATGTGCTGTGATACGATCCTGTGCTGAGAGACGGCTGTATGGGGAGCAAAGGTTCATGGGTAGGTCGGCCTTGATCAAACGACGTGCTCTTCTTTTCGCGCAACACAGTAGGCTGCAGCTTCTCGGGGGGAACATCCGGTAGTAGCGGCATATCGGACCGGGCGGCTTCCATCCGTCGAGAATATTGAGCACTGAGTTGGGCAAGTTCCTCGTTTCTGGCGTTGAGCACCGTAGTTTCCTCCAGGAATTGTTCGCGTGCCGATCTGAGTTCGGTGATTTCTCTGATGAGTGTCTCGCGTTGCTGGGTGAGTGGGATAAGTTCGTGTTGATATTGCTTCTTGATGTTGTCCAGCCGCATCGTCAAGGAACGGCTCAGCTGGGTAGCCGAGACCTCGCCGGAGGATACACTACTGGGTGCACTGAATACCAGTGAGCATGCTGTGTGACGTTGGATACGATGCGATGCGTACCTCTTGGAGGAGCACAGCTCTTCGACTTCTGCTAACGTAACATCTCGCTCAGCTCTCAGTTTGGAGAGATCCTGTTCGAGTTGATCGAGGTTTCTAGTGAGCTCCTCCGACAGCTGTCGCCGTGCCTCCCGTCGGCTGTTCTCGCCTGTCAAGGCGGTAAGCTTGGCAGCTTGACCAGAAAGCAAAACTCGTAGACGAATGATCTCTGACTCCGCGTTACGGCGTGCCACGAGCTCACGGTCATATTCGTTCTGTGCCACAGTAAGTCCGTTTATATACTGCTCGCTCGCTCGCTGTCACGAAATGTCAACCCGTCACAGATGGCAGTGTGGATTCAATGTTTACCTTGGTTCTGTCATACTTGTCCTTGAGTTCCACATATTCCTTGTGTCTCTGCTCCAAGGATGCCAAGATGGTCTCGACAAACACTTTTTCGAACCGGAGCTGCTGCGAGCCTCGCGCATTTGCGTCGGAGAGGGCCTCTTGTAGGCGAACTACTACAAGGTCGTGCGTCTCGTGTGTAACAGGCAACGGCACCGAGTTATCGGTGGGGGAAGTGACCGTGATGTGAGTCGATGGGGGTTGACTCGTTGAGGGAACGATATTCAGAGACGCATTGGAGTCGAGTCGTTCTCGTTTGGGTGTGCCCTGACCCAGGGGCGCCTGCGATTCAGAAGCAGCACGACCCCTAGGAGAGAATTGCTGAGTCATGTTTGGCACTTTATCGGTGGCTTCCGTGTCGCCAGGTGATGGGGAAGGCCCCGCAGAACCGGAACCCGCAATCGGGTTGCCAGGGGGGGGTGACTTGTTCACGTCATCTTGTGGGACAAGCGTATTTATGGATGTTGGAGACATGGTTGGTGCGTCCTCTTGCTGTGCAATCTCATCCAATGACTTGAGTGATGGTATGCCACCAACCGATTTAAGGAAATCAGAGAAATCCGCGCCAGACATGGAAAAGCGTATCGGTGGCAAGGCTGGAGCGATGAATGTCGCGACGGATGTACGTTCGACGGGCGATGATTCATCGTCCTGTTGGGGGACGGCGGACACGTCGGGATCGGCGTGGAGTTTGAGAGGTTCCGGGCGCGGCTTCGGGGGAGGCCGAGGAGGCGAATTACTTGGGGTGTTTACGACATCGTCTGAGCCCTTCCCATTAGAACTCTCGGCCTCGGTGTCAGTACCACTCTCTACCCCATGAGGCACGTCCACCCGGTGCGAAGGTGAAGTAGGTCTCATCGTTCCGGTCCGATCACCATTCCAACCCAGTGAGGACGGGTCCGGCTTTGATCCATCCAAGCGAAGGGGTTTACGACCATTCGTGCTGTGACCGTTGGCGTTGTTGGCGCTACTGGGGCGACGCAGACTATCCAAACGTTGGGGTGGACGCTCCAGGGTAACGATTGGGCGAGGAGCAGAACGTAACGGGGTCGTGGGGCGTAAGTGGGGATCATGCGACGCAGAGCGAGTCCGTGCCAGCTCTGGAGTTGCGCGTCCAGTCTCCGGTATTGCTGGCGAGGAGGACGGAGAATGATAGATGGTGGAATCAGAGGCGTTGTCGCGTAACAAGCTAGTATTTGAGCTTCGTCGAACGATAGAGTCATCAAAGTATGATTTCGAGGGCGATGGGGCGATTGGGGAATTAGAGCGAACAGGTTGGGTCCGTGAGCGAACCATGTCAGGGGGTGCAGAGTCGGGACAAGTATCCTTTGACGGGAGAGCGAGGCCTGGGTTTATCGACCGGCGTCTGTCAGCGCGAGAGGACTGGCCAGGGACGCTGAGACCACCGATGGGTAGGTTATCGACGTCCTTTTTGTCCTGATCCGGGCCATTCCTGGCAAAAAGGACGTTGAGGGGCCGCACGCCATCGTCATAGCTCCTGCGCCGTTGGAGCAGGTCTGTAGAACCGACGACTGAGGTGGGACTGAGGTGAGAGGTACTGGCCGGCAGGTGGGTTGCTGGTGCAGATTGCAACTGCGGGGGAGACGAAGAGTCAGGACTTGGTGATGTTGATGGACGAGAATTGCCATTGAGGGAGATGGGTGATTCGGCGGGACGGAGATTGGTATCGGGAGGGGCGATCGTCATGACAAAGGACTGGGATTGTTCCGATGACGTCGACTGTGGTTGCGAGCCACGGTGCTGTTCTGTTGGCGTGGTGACAGGGGAGTGCGTCACATTGACGTGGGGGTCGACGGGAGAAGTAGATCTACAGTTTCGAGTGGGAGGGGCAGAGAGCTGGAGACTTTGGGCAGAGGGGGCATCACGGAGAGCAGGGGCGGATACTTTGGATCGAAGAGAGGAAGGCGGGGAGAGACCTTGAGAGCGGTCGGAAGGCTGATAGGGGTCACGAATAAGGGGTGGATGGATAGTGACTCAAGGGACTCACGGCACTGTGTGGCAGGGGATCACATTCGCGGGTAAAAGAGGGGGCGGGGTTGGCAGCTTTGACCTTCTCCCTCTTACGCTGTGCATGACGGCGGATTTTTGCCATCCGCTCGTTATGGCAGTTCATGCAGTAAATGCCGTGACTGGTCTTGGCAAAGACGAGCTCGTCGATTCTGTTGCCGCAGACCTTGCACTTGAAGCAGTGGGCATGATAAGAGTCGTCTCCAGTCATGATCGCCTCGTCGAGAATGGGCTGCTGGCAGATGTTGCAGTTGTAGCTGCATTCTGCACAGATGGGGGAGCCGTCTGAGAGGAGGAGCAGGTTTGTGTCTGCGGTGACCTTGTTGTTGCACTTTGCGCATTTGAAGCAGTCGACATGGAAAAAGGACTGGCTGGGTGAGGGCGTGGGTTTTGGGGAAGGGGAAGGGGAACACGGGGAGGGGGACTGACCCGAACGCGACGACGAGGCCGCCGTTTTCACTCACGGCCGAATTCTTGCAGCCAGGACAGATCCTGTTCTCGAGGCCGACGAGCTCTGCCATCAAGGACGCGCCGGCGTGTCGATACCGGCCGAGTTGGGGGGACGGGTTCAAGGATCAAATGAATTATTTTCGCATGTCTTTTTAATGTTAATTTCTGCGGCGTGGTGACCCGTCGTGACACCCCCAAACTGCGACACGCCTAATCGGCACAGCCACAGCTGGTCCGTGCCCTGGATCTGCGGGTATAAAAGGGCGGCAGAAGCGGGATAGTCTGCATCTCTTGTGCTCGGGCATGTACTGTCGCCAGTGAGGTCTTTACCGAGGCACAGTCTTTTGCTGATTGCAAATTACACATCCGAACGCGTCTGTCAGCTTCGGCTTTCAGCAATTTTTGGAAAACCGCTCTCCGAGTCGTACATAGCCAGTAGCACCAAACCTTGTCAATATTATTTGTTCTTGCTTTCTCTCCCACCACCACCATGCCCCTCCCAAATGGCGCACCCCTCGCGCTCCTCGTCAACTCCAACGCCGTCCAGTCCCGCCCCAAGCGCGCCATGATCGTCCGCATGTCCGCAGAGACCCTCGACGCCCTCGAGGCCTTCCCCGCCCACCCCCCATTGTCCATCGACTTTGGTGGTAATCCAGTGAGCATCCCCCCATGTCCCTCCCCGTCCCTCCCCAACCCCGCCCCAGGGCATCTACATCGGCGACACCTTCTTTCCAATGCGCCCCCTCAAAGAGAGCTCGCCCCATGAGCTCTACCTCCGCGCCGCCTCTGCCGCCAAACCCATGGCTCCCCTCAAGCTCCACGCCAACGTCATTGGCAAGTTCATGGTCGAACGCCAGCTCGGCGAAAAGGTCACCGACAAGGTCCGCCAGCAGACAATGGTCGCAAAGCAGCAGCACATGGAACGCCAAGCCATCCTCCTCGACCAACCCCCCATCCCCGTCCCCGGTGCAAAGAATGCAAAGCGCAAGATCCCCTCGGGCAAGACGCCCGCTTCGGATCACCTCCGCGTGCCCTCGTCCTCCACAGCCGCATCACGCAAGGTATCGCCACTACCCCAGAATACCCCCTCATCCAAGGCAAGTGCGGACGTCCGCCGTCGTCTCGTTCGTTTTCTTGCCATCTCTCCCCGTCTTTCCGACGATGCTGTCAAGATGGTCGGTGGTGCCAATATTAGCGATTCAGCACGCGACGACCTACTCACCCTCCTCGCCGATGTAAGTTCCTCCCCACACGTCCCATACACTTACCCATCCATCCAAGGTTGCCGAGCAGCGTGCCCCAGTCAAAAAGGGCGACAAGTCCCCCCGTCCGTGGGCACTCAAGCCTCAAACGTGGACAGAGGTCCGTCCTTTTGAATGGCCAAAACTCACCGAACCCGAACGGGTCGCCATGGCACGTCAAGCACGCATGGTGTTCAAGGCTCTCAAAATACCCGAGTCCGATCCCGCATGGGAGAATGTACGCTATCGCCCCGCCGCACCAACCGTCCCCACGTCCGTCCCAGCTCCACCACCCATGGCAGCCGCCAACAGCAGCAGATCCTCTGGTAGCGCTCAGGCGGAAACGAAGCGCTCAGCGATCTCGTCCAAGGATGCCAGGCTAAAATCCAAACAAGACGCCCCACGCGCAAAAGGTGACATACAGATGAAAGACGAGAGCTCCAAAGCCACCGTCGCTCGCGTGAATGCCATCAAACGGGCAGAGATAGATCGTCCGTCGACTCCCTCGGACAGCGGCAGTAGCACGAAAACCGCCGTGTCACGACGCCTCCCTGGCTCAGGGTATCAAGCAAAGAAGACACCTTTGCCGTCTACGGCCGTTACGGAGAAATCAGGAACGCCTGCGGCTCCAAAACAATCTCTTTCTGCCCCTTTACCACAAAAACCTCTTCTCGCGGTTCCACCAGCAGGTGGGAGTCATGCTAGAAAAACGATACCCACCGTACCGCCGAAACCCATGAAAAAGGAGGACGAATCCGATCGCGAAAGGGATATAGAGTACGAGCGTCAAAGGGAACGTGAACGCGAGAAACGGGCGAGGGAAAAGGAAAAACTACGGGAGGAACGGGAAAGAGAACGGGACCGAGTGGAGATGGAGAAGCGCGAAAAAGCGAGACAGAAGGAGCGGGAGGCCGTGGAACGAGAACGGGAGAAGCGTCAGAGGGAAAAAGAGCGCGAGCGGGAAGAGATGGAACAAGTGAAACGCCAGAGGGAAAAGGATCGGATCTCGAAAGAGAGAGCGGCCGGTAGTGTTGTGCCTGCATCTAAACGGAAGGCGGCGGCTCAAGATGCGGAGGAGTACCCTGAAGATGCGTCCATGAAGGTATCCCTCCCGAAGCGCAGAAAACTCGACGACGGCCCCTCCGTGGCTTCCTCCTCGAAATCTTGGGACGTGGGGTCTCCCGGGCCCAAGAAGCTGGCCCGTGATCCCTCACCCGTGCCCCGCCTCAAAATGAAGAAAGACCGGTCACCGCAAGCATCCGCCCTGCACGAAGACCGACGGACATCAAGTGGGCCGACGCACAAATCTGAGCGACCCACCAAGACAAGCGGTAGTGTCAAACCGCGACGGCGATCCCCTATCTACACCTCATCCTCCGAAGACGAAGGCGAGATCCCCCAGCCCCGAAAACGCAACCTATCCCCACCTCCCGTGTCGGATCGGTCCAACTCGTCGGACCAGCCCCCGACTGAAAGGGGGGGGCGTCATCACCGTACGACACGTACGGCGTACCCACCTGCGACGGACCATTCTGCCCTCCGTGCGCTGTACCAATCGCAATATTCCAACTATCTGGGGACGTTCAGCCAGATTGTTGCGCAGAAGCGTGCGATCAGAGCCATGCTGAACGGCGACTCGGAAGCCGAAGTGGACGTGATGGGTCCAGACGATTTGACCAAGTTGAGCATGGAACACCAGTCGCACCAGACGGAATTAGAGAACATTCTCGATATCTATACCAAGGGGACGGCTGTTGGTGTGCCTGCCTCGGGCTGATGATGCTTTTAGAGACGATGATTTCATACCCATTCTCTTACTTTGCATTGACACTCATGACAGTCTTTCTGATACATTGCTTTTACTCGTCACATTATACACGCACACGCACACGCACACGCATGAAACAACGACAGTGTATTAGTTCTGTTGATGGAAACACGTAAACTCGGTTGTTTTGCATCCACGGCCAAGCCTTGGGTCTGGGCTGGGAGAGATGGCCCCCGTTTCAAGCGAGGTTTGATCAACGACCCACGATATGTCTGGCGTTACCGAGCGTGCGTTGTCAGGACGCGTCATGTGGCGTTGGCGATGTGCGTTATCGGGACGCGCGATGTGGTGTTGGCGACGTGCGTTGTTTGTTGTCAGGATCGAGTGGTGCAGAGAACCTCGCCACTGCACGCTAATCCTGTCACTGCGACGTGACCATCAAACATTGCCGGGGGCGTGCATCAGGTCGAACATTCAGAGCAATCCGGGACCGAATTTGCGAGCCGAAAAAAGACACCCCAAAAGATACATACATACATATGTCCACGTATCTTCTCAAAGGCAAGTCGGCCGACTTGAGTGCTGTAACGTAGGATCCAAGAGGTATGGTAATACGGTTCCGTTTGGGACCATGTCGGAGTGACGACATGAGGATCGCATCAGATCATGCTAACATGGCCATAAAAATGAAGGTGACGACGTGGGAACATCGTCGATCTGCAGCTCAGATCAACGTTGTCAATGTCATTCTATGACATAAGATATCCTACCCATTGAAGTCAAAGGCGGCTTGGCGGAATGGTTACAGAACGATGGGAAATTAGGATCTAGAAACGGGACGTAGGAAATAGGCTCCCATAGACTCTGAATGCACACACGTATCCCATCGTCGGCGAACCTGCACAGCATCACGTCCACTCCGGAGAGACTCGGTCTCAGTAGCACGGGCGTGCTTCGTCAGTGCTTCTCCAAGGAAGGTGGCATATCGCAAGCCAGAGCACATTCCCTGCCCGTCAGCAAGGGAATGAACGCTTCAACGGTCGCAGGATAAGGGAGACCTGCCCCAGTCACAGCGTGGACCTGCATGCTGTGAGGGCGATATTCCAGCGCAAAAAAAAACCCAGCAACACAGCGCTGTGCACCGTTCGCACCAATCGCATATCATGAGTGACGCTGAACTGTGGACTCTCCCCCCAGCCCGACCACCTTCAGAGATCAATGAGTGATGACGCATAGACTGATCAGTTCCTTCTCGAGTGTACGTTCCATAACATTCTGGGAAACGGTGAGGACATACAAATGTTGAGCAGATGTTTTGAGACTATCAACATGAGCCTTGTAGAACGAGTTCCATCGTTGAACGCAGGTGATGTCGTCCCCACAATCGATCGCATTCATCGCCGAAAGTTCTGACAGGGATAACGATGCGCGCGGAGAGCGAGTACTACTTATTCCATGCCCTCCACTCCTCTCTTTTTTCTTCTTTTGCGGTTCTCTCGATCGCTCGGTCTATTGAGAGGGTTGTCTGTCTCGTCCAGGCGTGATTCCGGTTTGTCTCGGCAGGGTCGTGCTGTCCTAAGCCTATGATCATCACTAAGTGATTCGACGACGGAAAGAGAACATCAACGCATACATGAGAAAGGAATAAAAAATGTGTTTGGATACTCACACCGGGAGTCGAACTGCGGGGCTGCTGTGAAGGGAACTTCGAGTTCCCGACATGGCCGTGTGTGGAATTTCGAGTTCCCTGTTCTAGCCATTATACCAATATCCCGCTTGAAATCTGGGTAGTGCGTATTGGTACTGGCGTGACTTCGACGGACAGTGGTAATCGTTACGATTCGGGTCAAACTGGGCTGGAAGTCGAGTACCTCGGCAGGGTCGTGCTGTGTAGTAAACCTACGGTCATCACGAAGTAATTCGACGACGGGAAGAGAACATCAACACATACGTGAGAAAACAATAAAAAATGTGTTCGAATACTCATACCGAGAGTCGAACTGCGGGGCTGCTGTGAAGGGAATTTCGAGTTCCCGTGCTGACCATTATACCATATTTCGCTTGAACTCTGGGTAGTGTGCATTGGTACTGGCATGACTTCGACGGACAGTGGTAATCATTATGATTCGGGTCGAACTGGGCTGGAAGTCGAGTGTCCCTCGGCGGGGTCGTGCTGTGTAGTAAACCTATGATCATCACGAAGTAATTCGACGACGGCAAGAGAACACCAACGCACACGCGAGAAGACAATAAAAAATGTGTTCGGATACTCATACCGAGAGTCGAACTGCGGGGCTGCTGTGAAGGGAATTTCCAGTTCCCGACATGGCCATGTGTGGAATTTCGGGTTCCCCGCTCTAGCCATTACACCATATCCCGCTTGAACTCTGGGTGGTGCGTATTGGTACTGGCGTGACCTCGACGGACAGTGGTAATCGTTACGATTCGGGTCGAACTGGGCTGGAAGTCGAGTGCCCCTCAGCAGGGTCGTGCTGTGTAGTAAACCTATGATCATCACGAAGTAAATCGATGATGGGAAGAGAACATTAACGCATACATGAGAAAACAATAAAAAATGTGTTCAGGTACTCATACCGGGAGTCGAACTGCGGGGAAGCTGTGAAAGGAATTTCGAGTTCCCGACATGGCCGGTGTGGAATTTCGGGTTCCCCATTCTAGCCATTACACCATATACCGCTTGAACTCTGGGTGGTGCGTATTGGTACTGGCGTGACTTCGACGGACAGTGGTAATCGTTATGATTCGGGTCGAACTGGGCTGGAAGTTGAGTGCCCCAAACTGCTGGGTCTTTTGCAAGGGAACATTTGCACGTTCCATTCTATGCGTCCTATAAAAATATTAAAGGGGCAAAACAGTGGTCGGAAGCGGGAGTCGAACCCGGCAGGGAATTTCTAGTTCCCGAATGGCTGTGTCATTGGGGAATTTCGAGTTCCCGCGACACAGCCATTCTAGCCGCTACACCATATCCCACCTGTATTATGGGTAGTGTGTATTGCCCAGACGTCGATGGATAGCAGTAATCGTTATCATTCGGGCTGAAGTGGGCTGGAACTTGAGTGCTCTCAACTGCATTGGGTCTTTTGCAAAAGAGCATTTGCGCGTTCCATTCTGTGCGTCCTTATTGTCAGGTACACAGCTCGAGAAAAATCAATGATGGGAAATTAGGATCTGGAAACGCGACGTAGGGAATAGGCACCCATAGAAGAACCTGACCGAAGGCGACCCAGGGAGATGCTTCCAAACCCTACACAATGTAAACATGACTTGGACACGCAGAAAATGAACAACGAACACGGTTCACCTCGAGGGTGGAAGCGTGAACTACGACGGCTCGGGAACCGCCTTTCCCTTGAGATATGGCGCCGTCGTCAACGAAATCGAAATCATGAAAGCGACACCGGCGGAAACTGTCCTGGACCGGCACCAACGACGAGGATAGTGGTTCTATCAGGAAGAGACACGCGAACCATGCAAACGGAGGGGTACGAGGGCGCAATGAGGGCGCTGTGACCTTGCATGCATTCTCACAGCGCTTGTAGTGGTGACCGCTTCAACAAACTCCAACACTGCAGCGTAATGAGACCAAAGGGAGCACACAGACAGAAACAGTGTCAGTCGCTTCGGCGTCTGGACAATAAAAACTCACATTACAGTGACAAATGCCGGGGCAAGTGACCGCAAGGGTGGAACCTCGATTATATAAACCAACCTTGTATCAAAACAAGAACTTGACATTTTTGTAATACGCCAACATGGGATTCTCCCCATTTCTGAGCCGTATCTTGTTTGGGTCGCCATAAGCATCCATGAACTCTGCATGGCTAAAAACGCTACTCCTTCTTTCTCCTACGGGCAGTCCACTCGCGGACTTGACACCGTCGAGCGGCGAGCGGCGAGACGACGGAGAGAAGAAATGCGAGTCGAGTGAAAGGGGGGATGTGTCGGAGGCGAAAGGTGACAGACGCGCACGCTTCGAATCGAAAGGGCCGTCACTGGTGCCAGCCGGCTGTTCGAGGACGCATTCGTACATGTCTCGCAGCTGCTCGAATACAGTGGGGAACAAGATGTCGAAGTAACCCTGGGAATAAAGATTGTTTCACAGGGTACCATCGTCCCGCGCACGCTCGTCTGTACAACGCGTCCATTTTTACCTGGAACTGCATCGGGCAGAGGGGAGAAGTCCGTGAGAAGTAGACGATGACGAGGAAAATGAGCACGGAGCAGACGAAGAAGAGAGAGCTGCCGCGTGGGTATGTATTTCGGGGGCGATAGGTTTGGTACGAAGGCAAGGGTCGAAATTACTCTTCTCAACGGGAAAGTACGAATGCACCACGGCAAAGGGGGTTGGTGCTTTATGCGTTGACGAAGAGAGAGGAAAGACGCGATGAGGGGATCGGTGATTCTCGTGTAATACGGTACAAACTCGCCCTCTGCGTCGATCGAGACCAAGCCTTGGAACGGTTCCAACGTACGAATGTCGTATCGCACGAGATCATGAACAAAATTGTCCATGACTTCAGCAGCAAAGACGTAACATGGCGCGTGTTATGTCTTGGTCCAGGAATAGACACTCCAATGCTCGACGTTTGCTGTGCGCTGTCCATGACCTGCGCGACGTAAGCGGGTCCGTTGAGCATTCGCGAGCGGGGCACTGATCTCGATGATGGCGTAGACTGTGCGATCATACACTTCGGGATAGTGTGCACGAGGGTAATTGAGAGTATTCAACGCCAGAGTACCATTTCCAGCTCCAAGTTCGTAAACCTTGAAGACTTCGTAAGGGAAGTATATCCGGACACGAGACACTGGGCAATGCAATGGCTTGACCGTACCATGGCTAAATTGAGTTTGAGAATCGGAGACGGGGGAGTGAGCCCACACACCTTGAATAGCTCAGTAGGTGTGTGCCAGATCTGCCTACCAGGGCCGTCTGTCTCTGACAAGCTGCCACATTCCACATAGCGCCGGGCTACAGCCGCTTCAAACTGTGCAGTGTCTTTGTGGCTGCCGAAGTCAAACCCCTCGTTTTCTTCTCAAGGTGCAGTGAAGATAGTAGCTCGCATGGAGGGATAGCCGTAGTGCGGATTGTATAATGCATCTTCGATGAAATCGCGTACGAGCATATGGACACGTGTCGGTGGAGCAGTAAAGGACTTGGCCAAGTCATTGGAAGTGACGAGTGGATAGGAGAGGTATCCCTGGGAGACGTCCGCAGAACACACGACATCAGGATTGAAGTTGAACTTTTCCTTGTCGACTTTACGGGGCGGTGGTCTGTCCGACCAACGAATTGACGAAATCGCAAAATAAGCCTTGAGGCATTGTCGCCGTTGACAACAGCGCTGAGCCTGCCTCAATGCGGTCGCCAGCATGGATGAGCGTTGACCGGAACGGGAAATAGTAGACGCGCAAGTTGCTCCGTCAAGTTCCCGCTCACATCTAATCGACTGCCAACTGGAGTACTGATCCCCGAAAAGCATTCACCGTTGATCACTCTTGGCCTGCTCAATCAGATGGACGTCGTCAAGCGCAGCGTTCGCTCTTGGACAATCTCCGATCACCTATTCCCGTGTTGCCTTCAAAGCACAATACTGAGATAATCATGACGACCCACCGGCTGAATGGCAGGTCCCAAATTCACTGTATCAGAAACGTACATGGGAAAGGGTAATAGAACGCTCACGCAGAAGGGCAGGGAGTGTGTGAGTGTATGATTGCGGGAGAGAAGAGGGGAAGAAAGAATGGGGCTGTCGTCTATCCAACTCTCCTATATATACCCCCGTCGAGGCGTCTGTGCGCCAAAGTCGGAGAATGTCAATGAGAACGTCAACACCAGTCGATGACGTGTGTGGGGAGCGTGTGAATATCTTACTAAATGTGCCCATGTCTTTTTTTGTGGCCGAACATGTTTCTCCTGGGCAGACATGTTACGAGGCGGGGTACTCCTTCGACATACCACGCGCGGGATTCTGCATCCGACCGTCGACCGCTACAGTGCAATCCGACTCTTCTTTATCCGCCAGATCGCATCTCTGCCACACTCTC
>JBBPRR010000583.1:0-19917 GCA_038093115.1 Hortiboletus flavorubellus | reverse complement strand
AGGTCGTGAGTTCGAGCCTCACTGGGGCAGTATTTTTTTCTCAGGGAGGATCCGGTTGTGTGTTAGATACTTGGCTCCCTAGTTTCATGGAGAACATATCCCCTTGCTAGCTGCGCACAGCTTCGACATTGTATAACTCCAAGTCGTCATCATCCAGCTCTTTCATACTTCTGGAATGCGCTAGGTTGTTACTCACCAGAGTCTCGATTGTGAGAACGCAAGCCCTCACAAAAGTAAAAATGACTACCCCCGAGACACCCCATAACGCACACAACACACTCATCATTCTAGATATCATCAGACACGCCAACGACATCACACGCAACCTAGAAACTGACGCAACCATATGGAAAGACATACGACATCCGGATATTAGACGACCGATCCAGAACTTCCTCTACCGTGCGATGGTCGGCTCCCTACGCCCTGGAGATCTCTGGACGAATGTCCCGAACTACGAAATGCGAGCAGCCTACCCCCACTGCAAGGACACCACAGAATCGCTCGCTCACGTGCTAACAGAGTGCGAAACCGGAGCAAACATCATAATGTGGGAGCTCATGAAACAAGCCTGGCCGGAACCCACAGAAAACTGGACCGCACCCACCATGAACGAAGAAGGAACCAGCTCTCCACAGCAAGGAGGTATAGCCCGCCTGAAACGCATCCTGCTATCCTGAAGCAGCGTACCTGCTCTGGACACTGAGATGCGACCGTGTCATCGGTGGCCGATTATACTCCCGCACGGCAATCACCACAAAATGGAACCACACAATCGAAGCTAGATTAGATATCGACCGTAGACTCACGAAAACGAGCAGAAAACACTACACCAAAACGAAGGTTCTCCATACCTGGACCCCCATCATACTCAACCCCGAATCCCTACCATGAGACTGGACCACCAATACAGAGGCTTTAGTGGGTGTCAAGCTACCCAGGCCCCCTGACTAGACCGGGGACACCAAGTAGTGCGTAAGAGCATTCCTCGGACCGGTCGCCTTCGGACGCCCGCCCTAGTGTGTTATGTAGGGTTAGCTCTGTCAGTTGCTACGTAACAATACACACTTGTCTCCCCTCGAAAAAAAAGACTGCCCCGGTGAGGCTCGAACTCACGACCTTCCGATGTCGGAGCATAACAGTCGGACGCTGTAACCAACTCAGCCACGGGGCAAGTATTTCCGCGTCTCTCCCCTCTCCCCTCTCACCCTGATCGTGAGTGTCCCAGCACTGCAATTAATCCTTACAGCAGCCCACCACATCGACATCGACGGTTGGCAGTAATTTTCGACGTATTGTTCTATTTCAAAGCATCCAGTCAACTACCGGCGGCTTTTGGATTTTTTTGCTCTAGGCATCCCTGCCTCAACAACATCGTCGTCCCGATCCTTGTCATCTCGTCCCCCGCCCCCCTCTCGCCTTCGCCTTTTCCCCCCATTTGATTTCGCCTCCTCTTTCAGCTCGTTCACAGCCAACCTACCAGCTTCATCTACACGCTCTTTTAGGAGCATCACCTCTTCCTTGCTGGTAGGGAATAATTCAAGCTTCTTCCCGATGACTTTTTCTATGCGTTGGAGTAGTTCAACGTCGTATTGTGTAACTATTGTGATTGATTTTCCGGCGCGTCCTGCTCGGGCTGTTCGTCCGACACGATGGATATAATCTTTTGAATGCGTAGGGATGTCAAAGTTGATCACCACGTCCACAGACGGTATGTCGAGACCACTATCCCCAAAGGTCAGGTCGTTGAAGGATGCCATGTCACGGTGTACATACCGGCTGGCAACGTCAGTCGCTACTAGAACCTTCCGGCCCCCTGTTTTAAATTTATTCAGTGCACCTAAGCGTTGACTCTGACTGAGTTGTCCATGGAGGGGAACGGCTGGGAATCCCAGAGTGCGAAGTACGATAGATAACCTGCAGGATGGATAGACATAAGCGACATATAAAATTCGATGTTGCGTACATACCTTTGAGCATCATGCACTGTCCTAGTGAAAACAATGCTTGAATTCGAAGCCAGCTCGTTTGCCAGATAGACTAAATGGACATCTTTCTGTATCAACGGAACAAACAAATAATATTGTAGTAGAGTTGATACAGTTTGATACCTAGAACCGTACATTGATTACGCGGAGGAGGAACCAATGATGTACTCACTTTGATGAAACCTCCACTCGTACAGGATTTGACAGACTGGCCCTTTGCAGTTTCGCAACCTTCGTGGTCATTGTCGCGGAAAAGAGGTAAGTAGTCCGTTCTTTGGGTATGACCTTGAGAATTTGGTCGATATCGGCACCAAAGTCCATGTCTAAGAGGCGGTCTGCTTCGTCCATGACCTTCGTTGTACAGCAATAAGCTTGCGCACACATTTTACAGATGGGCCCTTACCAGGAATTTCAGACTTCTTAGACTAAACCCCTTGGTGCTCTGGAGGTGGTCATTCAGACGACCGGGCGTTGCAACAATAATGTGCGGTCGCTTCGCGAGGGCCACAGCCTGGGGCATTTTATCCACTCCTCCGATTAAAACTAAGCAACGGACACCCATGGCTGCTCCTAGAGACTCGAATTGTTGTGATATCTGGTAAGCGAGCTCACGTGTGGGTGCGAGCACACAAGCAAAGAGCCCTTTTGGTTCTTCCCATAGTTTTTGCAGGATGGGTAGAGCGAATGCGGCGGTTTTGCCTGATCCTGTTTCTGCGACACCAATGATATCACGGCCTTCGAGAGCATAGGGCAGGGCCTGTTGTTGGATTTCGGTCGGTGTCTTGAAGTTGATCTGGTCAAGTGCCTGGAGGAGAGGCTCGATCAGGCCAAGGTCTTTGAAAGTCTTTGCAGTGGACGTGCTGGCTTCGTCTGGTGTTGGCATTTGGGAATTAAAGATATTTGGTAGCCGGTGTCGGTCACTACTAGTAGCGTAATTGCTATTTTTCCACGAGTAGTAACTCGAAGCCAATCACTGCTGTTGACAAGCCTTTATATCTCGGACCAGCAGCCTGAAGAGAACTTGGTACGCGTGCCTTGTCAAGTACTGACGCGACCATAGTTGTTCGCAATGTCAAGCCAACATATCCTTGTCACGTTCGCTGCGCCCCCTTCCATCCAGCCCTCTGATAGTTGTAAGCAAGTGATTGCGGCCTTACGTTCACAGCTACCCTTGCGCAGCATTCACTGGAGGGCTGCTTCCCGACCCAGTATACGTACCATCCAAGAGCTCGAGGTGACCCTGGTTACCTTCGACTCCCTTCGAGACGAGCTCACTTCTCAAGTTCCTCTCACCCTCCTCGAGAAACCTCTTTTGAATTTATACATAGTTACATGTGAAGTAAGTGAACTTGTACTTGTTTCCGACTCCGAGTCAGCTTTATTATCTACATCCTGTACAGGATAACGAAGCCTACAGAACCACTGTCAAGAAGCAGATTAAAGATTGGCAGACATCCATTTTGCCGAGGAAGAACCAGGAATGGCTCATCGTACATGTCGTGCGTCCAGACACAAAAGTAGTGGACCGAAAGTTCTTCAACATGAAGGGCTCTGTGTTGGACAAAATCAAAGCAGATTTCAACGTTGATAAACGGGACAGGTAATGTCATGCGTTAATTTAGTTTTTGGGTGGTTGTACACAGTAACTGTAGGTGCGTGCAGCTTGCTTGGTCTGCCGGCGAACAGAGTCCTGCTGTTTGGGCCGACCTCATAAACAAGATTAAGGATGGGCTACTTTCTGCCCTCGATAATGCTGTATCATCAAGGGAAGAGGAACTGAAGCGGTCCGAAGGTCAGCGTCACATGCCGGGGTGGAACTTTTGCACATACTTTATCTTGAAGGTAAGCATACAAGTATTTCGTGCCGATGTCCCAACAAGAGAGGTCGTCTCAGGAAAGTCTGGCAACCTCGTATGAAGGAATAAATCTCTTCGAGGATGCACTACAGCAGTACAATGAACTCGAAGCTGCTTTCATCCAGGTTCTGAGGGAGAAGAATATGTCGTGGTTCGGCAGTCTGATTCATCCAGTACCAGATGACGACTCCGTGCCATTGTTATCTACATCCAAGAAGCCTTATCGTGACCTCATCCTCGCTAACACAATCTCTGTCTTCGACTTGCGGGTATATCTCCTTTCGAGGCAATCCGCACTACTGAGTAAATTGTGCCAACCGTCGGAGATTTGTTGGAGGGCGTTCACGTTTTTGAGTACATTTGGACGGCGCCTGAGGGAGGTCGAGGTTAGGGAACTTCGATGAATCCGATACCAATAAGCTCATAAGATTTTACAGCCTTCGCTTCCTGAGTGCTTCATCGAGGCTTGGACGTTCTCTTCCGCTCTCAGTGTTCTGGACCAATGCGATTCATGGGCTTCTTCATGGCCAGAGATGGATGCTCAGGCCCTTGCACGCTACAGCGCAAGGAAAGGAGAATTGATCGAACTTGCAAAAAGCCAGGTATGTATTTGTACCTGTGGTAAAGTGTCATGATGCTAAGCAAAACTATAGCTCGATATACTCGGTATTAGAGAAGGGTATTTACCCTCAAAACCACCGTTCTCCTTTGCAATACCTGCCCCAGCGGTCGTTTCAGATTCACCCATTATATTTGATAGCGAATCTTCTAACTATCGCATCAGTAAGCGCGAAATCATATCCGCTATCAAGGACAAGGAAGTTTTCTATGATTTATACACCACCATTTCCAATCGCGCCATCGACATGTACGTGAAAGCTGGGAGAAGAAAATTTGCCCTTAAGATACATGGCAGCCTCGCAGTCCTGGACGTGTAGGCTCGCATTCCTGTTAAATCGTTCCGAAAGCTGAGCGCTCGTATACTGCAGCTACCGCGGAAGGCTTTCCAATGCACTCACCGTATTCACGTCTCTTCCAGCGCATTATGCTCCTCACAGGTGGACATCCTTGGAGTCATTGATGCTCTCGCGTGCGCTCGACACGCACGCTGCATTAAAGAAACCACGTGACCGCGAGTGGATTCACATCCTTCTCGCGTTCCTCAAGACATACACGAACGACAGGAGTACAGAGTTAGTCACATCTGACGAGGATATCAAGGAATACATTGCTGGACTCGTAAGCGCGCTTCGAGTTGCGGCCGAGAAGCTTGATTCAGGTCATTGGCTTGACTCATATGCATGCATATGGTGTCACTGATCGGGATAATTTACAGATCTCATCCATCCAGATTATCCAGCGATATCAATCAGTGTCGCGGGTGGTGCCAACTCTAGCGAGGAAGACGACAGTCTTTCCTTGGGAGTGACTATTCAGAACCGACTGCCATGCGTATGGACCCCATCGAGCCAGCATGTGGATTGTTGATTTTTCCTCCAGGACGTCGTTATCGATGAAGTCAGCGTAACGCTAACAGGGCAAGATGCCAATCGTTTGAAGTTTGCGGCCCAGGTCAATAAACTCTCCCCTGGAGATAATCATTTGACCTTGAACTGTGCGGTGCGTCACACCTTAGATACTTGCTCCGAGACCGTTGAGCCATGGACCCGATAGACGGCCTGTTGTGGTGTGTACGTCCTCGATAATAGCGAAGTCCAGATGTCTCGACTTCGGCTCCAATGGTGTCACAAAACATCAGCGGGTACCATTCCTGCGAAGGGGACTATGTTACCATCAGTGCGACTCCCATATAACTCCCGAGGGTTGGATATTCAGTTGCAACAGTCGTACGAGGGTAGGAGCTTGTGTGGTCTCGTATTCATCGACACTTACGGTGCCTCATTTCAAACAGTTGATCTTGGGGCAAGCTCCCGAATGATGTTGGTGCTGTGCACTGGGCGCAATGACATCTCCATGGCGACCATAAAGTTATCAGCTCTTGGAGGGGTTAACTTTGACTACGCCAATGCTCAGGCACAGGATCCAGGTCAGTAGTGGCCCAGTTTTTCACTTGGTATTTGGCACTAGGACATATTTGGTCTGACAACAGCAAGGAAATTGGACCCTTCCGAAAATTGCCTCAAAGTGACTGATGTGCCGAAAGACACCAATTTGATCATCTTGGTCCCGCATACGGATGCTTCGAGGTTGAACGCCGTGGTATGTCGGGAATCTTTCCTCGGCGGCTTACCCCTGATAAATGTTCTTAAGAAAATTGATGTCAAGGTGACCTATAGCACTGTTCCACAGCCAACAATTTCACGGACACTGAGAAAATCACACATTGTCAACATTTCGCTTCCCATTGCAGTTAACGTCGAAGACTTCTTCCGCGGGAAAAGGTTCTTTCCAATGTCCATCGGCCTAGACTCCGGCATGTCAATAAACTCTTTCACAGGCTATTTTCGAAATTCACCATATCTGCCACTACTCATCAATATGTCCGGTTGCAATCGGCGGATCTGCAAGGACCATCCCATGACCTCGGCGTCAAGATTTCCAAGTACCATTCAAGCCATGCCATGATGGTGAGTCGGGCTTTTTGATCGCTGCTCATGGCAGCATCGACCCTTCGGTAGACAGTTGCCCCGGAAAACCCTGTCAATTATTTGTTCACCATCGAATCTGAACATGGGTCAGGTGCATGACCATTATTTTTTTGGTTTTTGGTTTCCATCTAAGCGCGATTCAGTTGTAGAGCCCCTTAAACTGGTTATCGTGTACCGCACGCTCCATGAAGGTACCTTTCTAAATCTAATAGTTGGTGGTCGATTGATCAGTAAAATGGGCAGAGGTGGAGGCGCTGGTACATGAGACACTGGACGACGTCCTTGCCCAGACTTTGCATATTGCTTCACAGGGTCGAGAATTGGCAGCAGATGTCATCCAGTGCCTGGAAGACCACTCCGCTTGGGTCGAGCTATACAACGCCACAGGGGAACTTTTGATACCGAACACATTAGAAATCCACGAGGAACTTGGAGAGCTGTTCAGCTCTTTACAGAAGGTGCTCTTCGTCGTTCTGGACATTCATGTATCTTATTTTCATTTTATTTTCTAGAGGCTGGCACAATGCAGACCGCCGACGGCGTCGTCATCCCGGTGGAAGGAAATCCGGATCCCAGTGGATGTTCCACGGATGAATGTCAGTGTTCAGGTTTGTCATCGCGAACGAGCTGACTCGATGTTCTTATCCCAGATTATCGCTGCTGCACGGATCAGAATTCACTCCAGCTCGTTCGAAAGTCGTGAGAAGCCTGCTCCCATCTACGCTGGCCAGCTCGTCTCCAGCACCTTGTCCATCAACACATCTCTGCACTGGGGAGACCCAGAGAGCAGGCGGCGGGAGTATACACTCCGCTATGATATCGAGGAACGCATCAAAGACTGGCTTGTTTGCGGTCGGAAACGAGGCGAATTCATCGCTCGCGTAAGTACAATGAACGTGCCCATTCTCCTAACGCCACACGCTCATATACAACCATATACAGGAGGACGGGACCTTCAGTGTGCCTTTGACTTTAATAGCACTGCATCATGGCGAATTGACCCTGCCCAAGATCGATGTCAAACCATTACCGCTTGCGGGAGGTGGCATGACGGGTGTCTTTCCCAATACCGACACGCACCAAGCTCATGGCGCAGAGACAGTCCTGGTGCTACCAAGAGGTGGGAGGACTACGTTCGTGGTTGGCATGGGATTACAGGACGGGTGATGCAGAAAATAGTAGACCATACATTGTCACCTTCTGGGATGTCGGACATTGCCGATAAATCTATTCGACTTTCAAATTGCAGGGTTTACCTTCCGCGTATCCGAACCATATGCCAAGGACTAGTGCGCAATTTGACGCAAATAAGATGCCTGATGACAGGGAGGTGGAGGGAAACACGTTCCACGCATATTCAATCCCAGCTATAATCGCCAATCTGCCATCAAATAAATACGAAAGACCACGAGGCAGCGTCAAAACCCAGTGGGATACTTACTGCAGAAGAAGTGGGTATTTTGTCCGTTGCGCCAAGAACGGAAGGTGTTGGAAGTACCAGGAATAGAATTGATAGTGCAACGACCGAGCAAAGAGAATTCCAATCAGATTGGAAGTCATAAGCACCGTGGCAACATCTACAACACCAATGAGCGGTCGACGATTAGCGGGTAGAGGGATAACTTTACAATCAGCTGACACTGGTGGGAGCACTGGAGCACGCATCGGGTGGCGGAAGCCCCGACGGAGAACTATAGAAACCCCGCCGTCAGAGCGACACCACCTGAATAGGCCAAATGCAACCAGCACTGATACATGGCCAACGAGTAAGCCTTGCGCCCACGAACGACTGAGAAATGTTTGTTCGTCCAGGAATCGCCAGTTGACCGTCCATTCGTACATGAAAACACGTGACAGATCAAACGCGTTCTGCAAATATGCCCAGGGGTCTTCTGCTAAAAACGATTGGCCGAGCACAATCTGGGTAACAACCACGACCAGTAGATGGCGCATAGTGACCATTAAACCATGGCGCTTGAAGAGAATAACGAGAAGACCGGGGAGGTACAACAATGCGGACATCTTCACGGACAAAGCCAGGCTAATATGTTCGTCAGCTCCATTCAGACATGGAGCGCTCAGCATTGAACCGACCTGAAAATCAGAACGCCCAAGTCGTCCCAGGCTGTTTGGAATGCCAATATGGCGGCCTGCACGAGAACTAACGACCAGCAGTCGTTGAATAGCCGCAAAACGAATATGGAATGTAATCTCTTGCTGAGGGGTAAGAATAAGACCGTCCAATTCGGCGCACCGCCTTGTCTGTAAACGCAGGACACGAGAAAGAGAGAGGCAATATACAATGCTCCATAGATTTGTTGCGCTAATCCAATGTTTCGACCAGCGTCGGTTATGCAATGTAAGAAGTGGTGAATGTGAACATGTCCAGCGGGATATCTTATTTGCCAAACGTGAGCTTCGACGAAGTAGCACATACTGGAATTCAAACCCACACTAGCGGACCAGTAGGACCAACTATCTCGGCATAATTCTGTTCTCCCTTCAAGTACGAGTCAACATGGACCATATACGTCTCCCAGTCGATCTCTGTGTCTGTTTGTCACATGGGTAGAGATTCAGAAAGCATGGTCCGGACTGACATGGAATAAAGTGTATGACGAGCTGGGTAAGGAAGGCATCCCCGAGGATCACAATGCCGCACAGACCCCAGAAATAGCGTTTATCCAAGAGCAGGGAACAAAAGAGCTCGAATCCCGAACGGAAGAAACCAGTGGAAGGAGCGTGAGGTGGATTGGACATCT
Organism: Hortiboletus flavorubellus; assembly: GCA_038093115.1. NCBI lineage: Eukaryota > Fungi > Basidiomycota > Agaricomycetes > Boletales > Boletaceae > Hortiboletus > Hortiboletus flavorubellus. Next base: position 10,702 of record JBBPRR010000583.1, on the reverse strand, counting down.
ACAGTCTTCGGGAGGGACCCTGGCCACGACGACTACCGCCGCCGGCGCGGACTTGCTCACGGTTTACTGGCTAACACACGGTAGCGGGTCTATCTCAACCTACACATACGCACACTGCGGGCGCCGTGCCTGACGTCGTACCATTGCAAAACACACTTTTCTGTACATAAGAGCGAGAGTTCCAAGGAACATATACGCCTACATAGCCTGCAACATGCCAAAGTGCACCGAAAATGCATTCAAAACAAACAAGGATTTAAGCGGGACAACAACAATCAAGACGAACGAGACCGGAGCGAAGCAGCGGTGGAATGGATACAGTGAAAGCAACAAGACGATGAATAAAATATAGCGTTCAACCCTTGCGTTGCATCAAGGTCGATGCCAGATTTTGATGGGAATAGTCCATGGTATTAGGATTCCGCGGGGGGGTATTGTGCCCAGATGGGAGTGGCGACGGTAGCCACCCAGGTGTGATAAGGCCGCTGCCACCTGCTCCAAATACGAAGCCACCACTCAACCCTTCCATAGTGTCCGAATAGCCTGTTGTCATGGCTGTTGTCAGTCACATGGGAAGCCAACGCTCAGTACTAACGCACCAGGTACGAGGACACTGTCCCAAAATCCATTGCTGAAAATATTCTCCATCGACAGCATTCCCATCCCTTCGTCGGATGTCGGCAGGGTGGCCATGGTTGGCGGGAATGTGGACATATCTGCCACAGGCCCCATCTCGCTGGTGAAGTGAAAGTCGTTCACGCCATTCGTAGCCATCATTGACCCAAAAAGGCTCATATCATTTTGTCCAGCCATCTCGTCACCCACCACAACTTCGGTCTGAGGTTGAGACTGCGGTTGTAGTTGTAGTTGCTGCTGTGGCTGTGGCTGTGGCTGCTGCTGTGGTTGTGGTGGCTGCTGTTGAGGATTATCGGTCCGTGCGGAGATGAGTGCACGGAGGAATGTGCTGTACAGAGCAGGAGTATGGTGGGAGTTAACAGCGATATCGCCGAGAACTGTTGCAATGTCTTTTACGAGGTCAATGATCTTCTGCTCATTCTGGATATATTGTTGGAATTCCGGCCGTAGGAGCTAGAAAGATTGCTGAGATAGTACCAACCACCCTTTGACGTGTAGCCAATTACCTTGAGCAAACTTAGGACGGCATACGACAAAAAGACAAAGTGCGAGTCGGGCGAATATCTGAGAAAGCCTCGTGGTGCCAGTTCATCGCGAGCAATGACGGCAACAGCTGTCGCTGAAGTATGGCACTTCGAGAAGAAGTAAGGTATATCGACAGTCGAGCGTTCGATGGCATTCTGGAGTCCGAAGGAATGTATGACGAGTGAGTAGTAATGAAAGTAAAACATCAGCATTGTGGAGGAATAATCCTTGTAGACCTCATCACCTACGGTCGCAACAAATAAATGAGATGGGCAATAAGGCAGATAGAAAGCACACACTCGTCATAACCGCACGAGCGTTCGCCCAATCATCCAGCCAGGTTACTATTTGCTGTTCAAAAGTCTTGATTACCAAAAGGTAGTCGCAGTCCGTTTGGAGACCGGACGGAGTATTAGTGCCAGAGTATAAGAGATCCAGACTCCGAGACACGATACGTTGCAATTCCTGAGACAATTTCGATACGCTGGCCATGCAGGAAAGTGGAGAAAAGTAGACTCACAACATAGGCTGCAAGCGACCGGTCACCAGATACACCTTCGGGAGAGTTGATCCATCGAAGGACATTGCGTATAATAAAGCTACGAACAACAGGATCAATTCGGTCAGGTCATCCAAACTTTTAAACAGAGGTACCCACTCTTCCCGTATCGAATGAGGTTTGCCCATCTGAGCACTGGTACTCCTGTCGAGCGCAAAGCACAAGAGCCACGTACGCTCGCGATTGTGTACTTCCTTGTCCCGCGCACGACCTTCCGGAGTATCTTGGCTCACTGACGTCTTGCGGTGCAAATTGAGGTCGGTGGCCATCCTTCAAACGCGGAGTCAGGGAGGGTGGGTAACGTGACAAAAGATAAATGAACCGACCGGATGGCCATCCCCAGCAGTAACCATGTTTTGTCGTACTCATACCGCTCAACAGCACCACATCCCCATAACGTGAGGAGGAGGTAGGCCTGTACAATTTCAAGGGATTTGTAACCTTGAGCAGGTACGCTGAAAGCGAGCTTTTGCGCAAGCTCGGCAAGTTGCGAGTGAAGCTCTGGACGGTGCGTGTAAAATTTGGACGCGATAGCGCAGACTACGGTTCCGCGTGAAAACCAGCTCCCAAAAAAGTAGGGGATAAGCAACATACTTGACGTAAGCAAGAATGGAGATCTCGAACAAACAAGGGCTGGTGTGTGGAAATCTTGATCCAAGAGATGACAATGCATCTGCCAGGGTATGAGTCACATATCGGTTATATTGTAACACGAAAGCTGACATTCATATGGCTAAAGAAACTGATGGGTGTTTAATGGTGAGTTTAGAGACGCGAATACGAAAGCAGGGGGTACTAACATGTTGAATAACGCAACCACCTCTTCAGTGCTCACAAAGCTTAACATCTCGGGTTGTATTTGTCTCTCGATGTAAAGTCGTCTAAGCGGCAATATTGATATCGGACCTAACCAGCGATAAGTAGTGCGGACAAGTCGGGGAAGAGATCACGAAACCTGGTCTGAAATAATTGTCGCTCGCGACGCCAAGCGGATGGTCAGCATCCCCATCGGTTGGGCGCGCGGTGAATGACGTCGTAATCCCGTGCGCTCTGCGATTGGCCAAACTCGCTTCTGCAAGTAATCCCAAGGGGTTCAATGAATTGTCGGGAAGGCAATGTAATTTTGGGGAGGACAAGGAAAGAGAGGCGCTCTGGGGGGGACAACTTTCCTGGGGGGGTGGAGATGGTGACTGCAAAAGGGCCTGAGTCTGGGTTGTTTGAGCCACTGGGGATGGGGAACGGGAAATCATGCCGGAAGTCATGCTGGGATTTCCGATAGACCTAAGGACCGTGTCGAGAGTGCGCTCCATTTTCCGAAGGGACCTTGTTAGGAGCTCGTGTTTTCTTGGGCTTGAGTTTGAGTGGTGAATATTTCACGAGAAATGAGAAGTTGGTGGGCTTACTTTGACGAGCGTTTTCCACGGTTAGATTCTTCAAAAACACACTCGTGATTGCCCGTGAGACAGCGCTTGCAGGGAGGACCCTGCTCTGCACCAACACACTTCATTTTGAGGCGGCGACAGACGGTACAGGCGCTAAGGGGAGATAATGAGGGAAAGGGTGAATACAGAGGGGTCGTCTCACCGAGCGCCCCTGGTTGACTTTGGTTTTGGCTCGTCCTTTTCGGCAGCGGGACTAGGATCGTCTGTGGAGTCATCGGTGCGGGCCTTCTTTCTGCTCGGGTTGCCGGTGCCACCGACGAGTGAGGGAGGACGTTTTCCGTTGGTATCGGGTGGTGAGAAGGACATAATTTCGGTGGGAGGGGTGCCGATGGTGTCGGATCCCTGGGAGGAGGGGGAGGACAGGTTGTGGGGGAGGGAGAGGTGATGGGACATGGGCTGTTGGTGCTGGTGCTGGTGCTGATACGGGTAGTAGGAGGGGTACAAGGAGAGAGCAGGGTCGATCTGGGGGGAACGCGACGGGGGCATGTTGGGCTGTGGAAGGCCGTGGTCGTGGTGGTGCATGGGGGAGGACTGCGGATAAGAGGGGAGGGCATGAGGGTCATTTGGAGGGCAGTGCGGGGACGACTTACATATCGGCGGGGGTGGCGCGCGGGAGGGCTGGCTGGTGGATGGCCGCGCCGAGACTTTGGACAATCCAAACCAGGACGTCGCTCTTTGGAGTGGGAGTCGTCTCGAGCCTGCCATCCCCGTCGGGGTTCAAATCCTACATGTGGGCACCCTAATCACCGCAAACTCACACAGATCAGCCCGACTCGCCAGGGCCCTCAAGCGCTATCGATGCGCAACTGGCATCGCTCAAGTATAGTTTCAGTCCAAGATTGGGCGGATCATAGATGCGCTCGGTCGTGGATGTGATGTATGGACCTTTGCCACCTCCCCACTTCTTGATACACTATATTCACGACCGCCTCAGGTTACCTCAGATCGCGCCATCACTACCCCCTCTATGTGTCCAGAACAGAGAAATGTTTATAGATTGCAGAAATCAGGAAATAGGGCGACTATCTTTGCCACCACTCGACGACTCTGCAGGTGGATTGTCTAATATCAACCAGAACCCGAGGGGTGGAGGAATGGATCATTGCTGTAGTTGAAAACAGAACATCCACGGAGGACCGTCTGGTTGCAAGAGAAGCACCAATTGATGGTAGAGTTGATGGTGGTCCACTAAAAGGAGTCAGTATAAAACCTGGTAACACGAAGGGACTGGGAACTTACGTCGAGAGCGCGGATCAACTGAGGGAGAGGGAGACTGTCTTGGCCGAACATTTTTAACGGCTGGAATTCCTTGTCATTCGTCCCGTTCTTGAACTTCAGAGCAACCTCGTAATCCCCTGCAGTATTCTTCGACAGCTCGAAAGCAACAGCGGACGCATAGTCGGCTGTGTAGGATTGTATAAGCAGAACCCAGGAGAATTGCCAATGGTTCTCTCACCAATTCCAGATATCTCGGGGTTGGTCAAAGTAGCATTGGTGACGTTGAACAGACTGATGAAAGGCTTATAGTCGACCTCCGTCAAGGCCAACTTGACCTTGTTGTTAGGAAGGGTCATGTTTCCCAACGACCAGAAAATCTGGGGCCAGAGAGTTCGGATGGCAACTATAACTGTCAGTAGACCATGGTGTAGTGCCACGGAACCACCTACTCTGGCCAATTGCATTTACGGCACTATCCGTGAAGACATTTCGCTCGTGAATGTCAACGAAGTAGCGGGCTTGTTGCATCAGAGTCTCGGGGAATGAGTTGTAGAATGTCGCATTGTGGGTATACTGGACATTCAGATAGTCATAGACCTTGAGATTGTAAACACATCAGATGAGGGTCAACCAGTATCGTTCTCTATCACCCACATTCCACTACCAATCAAGTCAGAATACAATCAACAAGGGGATGAACGCAACGTACCATGTTAAGGAAGCTGTTGTTCATACCATTGAGCCAAGGTTGGACAGCTTCGAGGAAAGGAGCGGCTTGCGCAGCTACATTCTTGTATACAACACCGTTGTTCACACGACCGAGGTGAAGTTGGAAATACTAGAAAGCCTGGATTGGCATCTGAACATACCCCTCGGTCTCAATCACTCACCGGGCACTCCATCCAACTGGTGAGAGACGGAGCCTGCCAGTCCTCGAGAGACTCCACCGGGATGTACTGGTACCCTCCTAGTGGTGCCTCGACCGTCTCACCATCAGCGAGAGTTGATATAGACTTCGGTGTCGGTGGGTAAAGGCCTTGGAGTAGAGCATAAGCAGAATCAAGTATGACATTGCCTCCTCCCGCGTCCGCCCGAACATAGAGTTGATCAACATCAGCAATATCGGTGTTGATGCCCTGGATGTAAGATGGTGACTCCGGGTCGAGATACGTCTCTCTCAAGTAGCAACCCAGTTCATATTCTTGGCTCTGCAAGACCCTCAGCACTAGACACGGTGCAACATAAGACATTGGACATACCGATCCGTAAGGCGTCAAGTATCCTTGGGTCGAGTTATACGTTGTGTGGTCCTGGAAAACAACACCACCACGATCGCCATGACGGGCCAACAGAACAACACCAACGAGACCAGCGGTTGTAGGGTTGACCATTTTTCAGAGTCAAGCTCGAACAAGAAGAGATGCTGGTACTTGAAACACAAAAACCTTCCGCTTTATTGTGCACGGTACGCCTCACCACGTAACGAGAGGCTGCCGAACCTCCGCTAAGTCTCCGCAACTTGATGGTGTTGTTGTGAATGGGGGAATAATTTCCTGTGTTATGCCAAGGACTTTGGGATCATTACGGGACCTGGTTAATACATGAGTGAAACGACCCCGATGATCATGCGTGCGACTCGGGTGAGGCTCTGCGTTCAGAACCGGCTATCGCTGACCTGGTATTAGAGGAATATCAAAGGTTGGACCGTTGGACAACTTGTTCCCAACTTACCAACCCAACGGCCAAATGTGAAGAGAAGAGTTACTCGTCGGACTGACGAGCCAGAGTTGCAACCGATGTTTGAAGCCGCGCCGCTGCACCGCCGAGCAGCTGCTAGCCGCTAAGACGGTGGCGGCTTCTTCGATAAGTTGATCTCCTTCAGTGAAACAGTTAATGGGCTGAGTCGGCTCCCACATAACACATACCGTCCTTCAAATTCAAAGTTTCACCCGCACCTGAAACGAGCAGGATTATCTTTACGAGGTTGGCAAGATCCTAGCCTCGAAATCTCACTCTCTGAGTGCACATGTGGTTTCTTAAATTTAGTAGTTTTTACGAAGTCAAACGAGCCAAACCTTCTCTGTGATGTTTTCATACTATAGAAAGCGGTGTGACACCGGCAGCATTGCCGCAAGCAGCCGAGCCTGAATTCATCTTGTGGGTGTGTAACTTGGTGCGAGCGGTGCAACATCCAACCCAGGCCGCCTTCTGACATGCGTTGGAACATGTTCACGAATCAGCAGGGGAGTAAGAAATCTGCTCTATTCGCTGGCATCATGGGTCGCGAGTTTCATGGTAAGCATTACGGAAGCTGGCAAAATAAACATGTGCTCAGTAAAATATCTTTCCCAAACGGTGACAGCTGGGCCGCGATGGTGATCTGGGTCAGCCAATGGCCTGGCAGTACTTACATTTGCTCAGCGCTCAGTAGCTCATGCGCTGATCAGGTGGTCTGCAGTCGCATGATGGTTTGAATCGGAGTGTGGATATTCCTCAAATCGCCATTCGCTAATTGGCCAGAGCGACGAATGTTCGACTCGGACAACGAACAAAATAGACAGTAGAGACGTGGCGCGTGGCCCTCGAGTAATCCAAAGTTGTGCTGGTGGCATCCTAATTTAAAGGTGAATATGTGCCATGATGCCTTGTTAAATCAACCACGTAAATGGGCCAGATACCGTCTTCATTGTCCATTCCTTCTAGAATGTCCTCACAGACGAACGGTTCCGAGTCCTTCGCCCTCCCCCTTCCTCGACAAAGTGACGCGAGAATTGGGTCAAAGCCATCCGTCTGGGATCTGAACTCTTCCAATGGAGACGACCCTCTTCTTCCCGAGTGCGATAGGCGTGACAGAGAGGGTGGCGTGTGTTGCAAGAACCTCAAAGACGAGGATCGCCGCACCCTCATCAATCCTGATATCGTTCGCGACGTGTAAGTCCTTTACCTCTTTATTCTCTATGTCTCCTCCGTCATTCATGCACACACTTTTCAGGGTCATTGGCCTCTCTGACGGTTTGACTGTCCCCTTTGCGTTGACGGCCGGACTGTCGTCTCTTGGAGAGTCCAGGCTGGTCGTCCTCGGGGGAATCGCGGAACTCATTGCAGGGGCTATTTCCATGGGAATTGGTGGATTCCTAGCCTCTCAAGCGGAAAGAGACCATTATCGGTTCTTGAAGCGCCACACATCGTCGAGAGTACTTCGCAGCTGCGAAGAAGAAATGGAAAGAGAAGTCTTCGCTATTCTCGGCCCAGTCGGCGTCGATGAACACACTTCGAAAGTTGTCACGAAACGTTTGTGGAACCTCGAATCAGACACAGGCGTAGACAGGAATACCTTGTCAGCCTCGGACGAGGAAACTCAGCCTCTCCGGCAGAAGTCCGACTCGGGGTTGACTCCGTTCTTACTCAAGTTTGGCGAGGGTTTGGGTTCGTTCTTTTCCCTCCTTTCTTGCGATTTTTTTTTTTTCATAAATCTTGTATTCATTAACAGAGGAGGTGCCGACAAGTCGCCTATACGGGTCGGCAATCACGATTGGACTCGGGTACCTTGTTGGAGGGATCATACCACTGTTTCCTTACTTTTTCTTTGCCGTTGCTCATGTGGCCTTGATTTATTCTTGTATTCTGACTGGGTTCGTACTGTTGGTCTTTGGGGCAGTCAAAGCCAGGGTAACTGGTGCCGGCCAAGGAGTCAAGGATTACTTGTGGGGTGCAGTGAGTACATTACTTGTCGGTGGAGCGGCTGCAACTGCAGCGTACGCCATTGTTGCACTCCTCGAGGCATAGCCGGGAGAGGTACTGCTTTTTCCTCAGCGATTTAGTCATTGTTCTCGTTGGAATGTCGTTCCGATTCATGCACTATAGACCGTATGCCATGTCATAATTACATCTCTGATCACACCGACCCACGGGAATTCATCGATTCAGTTCGCATCATGACGTTGGATTGATCTTTGGACTCCACGATGACGCCCGTCTCACAGAATTGTCATGCGCCACTATGTCAAAGGTGGAGCATAGCTGCCATTAATTGTGATCTTGCTCATGGAAATAAATTGTGATTGAGACAGCAATGGGTCTCTGTTTTTACTCCTCGATGATGACAAGGTGGGCATACATCCGAATCGTAAAACACAATTTATCAAACCTGAGAAATCTGTACTTGACAAAGTACCTGGTCTCGTCGGACACTCAGGCTTGCAAAGAACCGTGGTGCGACATGACTTGACATTATTGTCCCGAGATGAGCTCCTTGAGGATCGGGTTTCATCTGCCTTTCAATACAATTTCCGTTGTCTCGTGGGTTCTTTTGTTGCTCAAGCCCGATGTTTGCTATCTGTACAGAGGTAACTTGAAGCGCAGCTAGAAGGTTCTACCAACCCACTGGCCACCGAGCGCAGCAACTCCGTGCAGAACTCGGATAGATCCCCACATCCGGAGGATTCGCTCGATCGCTAGAACACCCGCCCAACTTTATTGGTTCTAAATCAATGTATCGTCATTGAAGTCGTCTCCGGTCCCTTTGACGCATTTTTTTTTCTCACACCGACTGTATTGGAAGGCTGCGAAGAATGCAAAGAATTCAGATATGGCCACCACACTCGAATGGTCAATGGCGGCTCCACGATCTAAAATAAAGGTGAAAGACGCGCCATGATCATGCGACCCCCTTGATGGTGACGACTCGATTTCCTTGTCCCAGATCCCCACTGACACGATCCCTGCACCAGCAGCCCACGTTCTTGCAAAGGTATTGATTTGGACTTGTATGCCTGACCTGAACAGTTGTAGTAAATCAACGATTGTAGATCAGGCAGCTCGTCGATAGTAAATCTCGGGAGCAGTGCTGCAATGCTATCGCAGTGCATGTATTCGTTACGCACCCCGCAAATCCAGTAGGTGTTGTGTAAATCTTACCCACCGTTGACCAAGGGGTTGGCGAAGCTTTGTTTTGGCTTCTCGATGGTGGGTACTAGTACCGATGGTCCGCGGCCCAACGTCTCGCTTCCAATATCGAAGGAGGTTTAGGAGGTCACCTACAACTGATGATTGTTGGCCATGGAACCATGGCTGCATGATGAAGTATACGCTAAACCTGCTCTTGCCTGTTTAGTATGGTTTCACTCACCCGACTTGAGCGTTTCCGAGACCTCGTCGCGACAGGCGATGGTTCGTTTCACGCGCTCTCCTCAGACCGTTCTAAGACGCTAGAACTTTTGTCAGTTATGTATATGATCAAGCGGCGGGTTGGTTTACATGAATACAGGCCCGACCTGTGAAATCTAGGCTCGAGGTTGTCCAAGTATCACAAGGCACAGTAACAAATCATCGTGAAGGCAGTATTTCAAGGAGCGGAACCCCCCAACATCGCAGAAGGAACGGGCTCTTGGTCGACATTGTGCGGTGTCCAGCGGCAAAGCTGAAGGGTTGCTGCTCCCCTCTGGCATGTGCTCGAGCCTGCTTTGCCCGCTTTTTGTAGCGCGCGATCTTTGCTTTCTTTTACTTTTAGAAATAAAGGCGGTTGTAGTACTACGGACCTGTTTGGGTTGTTGGGTGGTTAGCTGATCCTTTCCATGATTTTCATTGCATGGCCCATGCTCATCTGTTCCAAAAAACACACAAGTTTCCTTCCAACTCTCACGATCCAATAAGGCGGCGATAGAAGCTCTAGTTCTCCAAGACCTCGACTCGGACGAGAAGTTGAATTCTTGGACAGCATGGCAGGTTTGATGCTGAAGTATTGATAGCTGGATCTACTTATCTCTTCTATTACAAAGAAATCGGGCGGTAGGGGTGAACGTTTGAACCGCTGGTGCTAGGAAGCGAGACGAAGCTGTGATGGCGGCGGGGGATGAAGCGAAGCTTAAAGATCCGAAGGGGATAAATATTGTTCTGCGAACAACCGGCATACCAGTGCTCTTCGCAGTTCAAAACGTTAAAACGCTATGTTTTCAACCTTGACGGAGAACACTGAAAAACAGCAATGCCACAAGTTCTGTGCCATGAGGGACTTGTATTCTTAGATCCTTTGGTTTTTGAAAAACTTGCAGCGTTGTAGGGACTACCAAGCGCGAGCAGGTCTTGAATAGCCGCACCAGACCAACGGCAGGCGAACCCCGATCAATAACCGGGATAACTCGAACAGGCTAGGCACACTGTAGCCACAGATTTACTTACTGAACTGATACTCGGATAGTTGATACGCCACACGTCCTGCCAAGAGAACACGATCATGACATCCTACTGTATCGACATGCGAATTCACTCTACAGACACACTGACGAGCGCTGATCGAAGAAGCAGATCCGTCTCGCCTTCCGCG
>JBBPRR010000582.1:0-19942 GCA_038093115.1 Hortiboletus flavorubellus | reverse complement strand
CTCACGATCTAGATGGGATGCGGCAAGCGCGATACGTCGTGAGATGGCCGTGAATGCAGGCATTTGATGGTCCCTCACTTTCTAGATGGGATGTGACAAGCATGATACGTCGTGAGAGGGGTGTGAATGCATGGATTCAACGATCACTCACGATCTAGATGAGACCCCGTGAGGCAGCTGTGAAAGTATGGATTCAATGATACAATCACTCACGATCTAGATGGGATGCGACAAGAAGGAAACGTCGTAAGACAGTTGTGACAAGTATGAGACGTCGTGAGATGCGGCTGTGAATGCATGAATTCGACGACGACTCACATACTAAATAGAATGTGACCAGCACGATGCATCGTGAGAGGGCTATAGATGCATGGACTCGACGACCACTCACTTCCTACATGGGATATGACAAGCGCGAGATGTCGTGAGACGGTTATGAGTATATGCATTTGATGATCACTCACGTTCTAGATTGGATGCAATAAGTGTGATACGTCGTGAGACGGCTTTGAATGCACGGATTCAACAATCACTCACGATCTAGATGGGATGCAACAAGCAGGACACATCGTAAGACAGTTGTCACTGAATGCATGAATTCAATGATCACTCACGTTCTAGATGGGGTGCGACGAGCACGATACGTCATGAGAGGGTTGTGAACGCATGTTCGATGATCACTCACTTTCTAAATGGGATGCGACAAGGACGATACGTCGTGAGACGGCTGTGAAAGCGTGGGCTCGACAATCACTCACTCGCTAGATGGGATGTGACAAGCACGATGCGTCGTGAGAAAGCATGGATTTGACTATCACTCACATCCTAGATGGGATGCGACAAGTCCGAGACGTCGTGAGACGGCTGTGAATAAATGAATTTGGCGACCACTCACTTGCTACACGGGATGCGACAAACATAACATGTCCGAGTAAGATAGTCGTGACAGAATGGATTCATCAATCACTCACAAGCTAGATGGGCAAGCACGATGCATCGTAGGATGGATATAAATACATGAATTAGAGGATCACTTACTCCCTAAATGGGATGTGACAAGCACGACACGTCGTGAGACGGCTGTCAAATTATGGATTTGATGATCACTCACAAACTAGCACAATACGTCGTGAGAGGGCTGTGAAAGCATGGATTCAATGATCACTCACATGCTAGATGGTGTGCAACGAGCCGAGAAGTCGTGAGAGGGCTGTGAAAGCATGAATTTGACGATCGCTCACTTGCTACACGAGATGCGATAAGCATGATATGTCCTGAGAGAGCTGTGAATGCATTGATTTGACGACTACTCACGTCCTAGATAGGATGAGATAAGCACAATACATCGTGAGGCGGCTGGATTTGATAATTACTCACAGTCTAGATGAGATGTGGCAAGCACGGTAGGTTGTGAGAGGACTGTGTCAAAGCATAGATTTGATGACGACTCACAAGCTAGATTGGATGTGACAAGCACAACACATCGTGAGAGGACTATGAAAGCATGGACCCGATAATCGCTTACGATCTAGAGGCGATGCGACCAGCAGGATACATCATGAGATGGCTATAAAAACGTAGGTTCGACAACCACTCACTTGCTAGATGGGGTGCGATAAGCACGATACATCGTGAGAGAGCTGTGAATGCATTGATTTGACTATCACTGACATCCTAGGATGTGATGAGACAAGCACAATACGCCGTGAGAGGGTTGTGAAAGCATGCATTCAACAAGCACTCACGATCTAGATGGGTTGAAATAAGCAAAATACATCGCGAGATGGCTATGAAAGCATGAATTTGACATTCACTCACAAGCTAGATGAGATGTGTCAATTACGATAGATCCGCCGTGAGAACATGAATTCCGACGATTACTCACTGCCTGAATGGGATGCGACAAGCATGCGTCGTGAGACAGCTGTGAAAACATGGATTCAACAATCACTCACAACCTAGGTGGGATTCGACAGGTATGATAGTGAGACAGCTATGAACACATGCATTCGACGATCACTCACTCCCTAGGTGAGATGCAACACGCACGACGTTCTAGATAGGATGCGACACGCATGATAGGTCGTGAGACGGCTATCATAAATATATGGATTCGACGTTTACTCACTCCCTAGATGAGATGCGACCAGCACAATGTATCGTGAGACGGCTGTGAATGCATGGATTCGATGATAACTCACTCCCTGAATGGATGCGACAAGTACGATAGGTCATGAGATGGCTGTAAAAGCATGGATTCGATGGTCACTCAAACTCACATTCTAGATGGGATGTGGCAAGCACGATAGACCATGGGAGGACTGTAAAAGCATGGATTCGACCATCACTCACGATCTATATGTGATACGACAAGCACAATAGGTCGTGAGAGGGATGTGAAATCGCTGGTTTGACATTCACTCACTTTCTAGATTCGATAGATGTATAAAAAAAACAGGATGTGTCGTGAGACGGGTATGAATCCATGGATTTGACAATCACTTACTCCCTAGACGAGATGCGACGAGCATGATGTGTCGTAAGACGGCCGTGAATCCAAAGAGTCAACGATCACTCACATCCTAGATGGGATGTGACAAGCAGACACCGTGAGACAGCTGTCATTGATTGCATGGACCCGACGATCACGCACTTCCTACATGAGATGCAACGAGCACGACATGTCGTGAGACGCCTGTGAACGCATAGATTCGACGATCACTCACGAGCTAGATGGGGTGTGGCAAGCACAATACATCGTGAGGAGGTTGTGAATGTATGGATTTGATCACTCACTTTCTGAATGGGATGCCACAAGGATGATACGTCGTGAGAGGCCTGTGAAAGCATACATTCGACAATCACTCACAAGCTATATGAGATACGACAAGCACGATACATCGTGAGACAGCTATGAAGGCATGGATTCGACGATCACTCACGACCTGGATGGGGCCCAACAAGGACAATACGTCATGGGAGGGCTGTGAATGCATGAATTCGATGATCACTAACAAGCTAGATGGGATGCGACGAGCATTATACAACGTGAGGCGGCTGTGAAAGCATGTATTATACGACCACTTGCATACTAGAAGGGAAGCGATAAGCACGACACATCCTAAGAGGGCTGCGAAAGCATGCATTTGACGATCACTTACATGCTAGAAGGGATCCAACAAGCACGATACATCTTAAGAGGGCTGTGAAAGCATGGATTCGACGATCACCTACGATCTATATTGAATGCAATGAGCACGACCATCGTGTGAACGCATAATTCGACAATTACTCACTCCCTAGATGGGATGCGACAAGGACGATGGGTCGTGAGATGGTTGTGAATCCGCGGAGTCAACGATCACTCACATCCTAGATGGGATGCGACAAGCCCGACACGTCGTGAGGCCGATATGAAAACATGGATTCGACGATCACTCACTCGCTAGATGCGATACGAGAAGTACGATACGTCGTGAGACGGCTGTGAATCCATGGAGTCAACGACCACTGACATACTAGATGGGATGCAACAAGCCCGAGACGTCGTGAGACGGCTGTGATAGTATAAATTCGATGATCACTCACTCGCTAGATGAGATGCGATAAGTGGGATACGTCGTGAGACGGCTGTGAATGCATGGATGCGATGATCACTCACTTCCTACATGGGATGCGACAAATAGACACCGTGAGACAGCAGTCGCTGAATACATGGGTTCGAAGTTCACGCACTTCCTACATGGGGTCGTGAGACGGCTGTGAATACATGGATTTGACGACCACCTACAAGCTAGATGGGTTGCGATAGGCACAATATGTCGTGAGGGGGGCGTGAATGAACGGATTCGATCACTCACTCGCTGGATGGGGTACGGGAAGCACGATACGTCGTGAGACGACAGTGAATGCATGGGTTCAACGATCACTCACGAGCTAGATGAGATGGGACAAGTACCAGGCGTCGTGATATGGCTGTGACACCATGGACTCGACGATCACTCACGACCTGGATCCGACAAGGACGATACGTCATGGGAGGGCTGTGAATGCATGGATTCGATGATCACTCACATGCTAGATGGTATGCGACAAGCATGAGACGTCGTGAGACGTCTGTGAATGCATGGATTTGATATTCGCTCACTTTCTAGATTGGATGTGATAAACAGGACGTGTCATGAGACGACTGTGAATCCCATCTGAAAGTCAAAGATCACCTACTGTCTATATGGCACGTGACAAGTACAATGCAGTTGTGAGATTGCCATGAGAGCAACACTCGATGATCACTTACTGCCTTGATAACATGCGACGAACATGATACAGTCTGTGAGACCAGGAAATCAACGCACTTACTTTCTAGGTTAGAGATGTGCACAGTCAGTGAGTATCCAGTGATACAATGGGGACCGAGATCGCTCACGAGCTACACGAGTTTGTCGCGTAGAAGAAGATCTGTGAGATGGCTCTTCGAGCATGCATTTGATGAACACTCACTTCCTTGATGAGGCAAAAACGATACGTTCTGTGAGACGTCGTTGAAAACATGGGCTCGTTAATCACTCACAAACTGCATGGGATGCAATAAGGAATGGCTGAGAGAACTTGGACATGCGAATTACTCACTTCCTAGATGAGATCCGAGAAGTGCGATGTGTTCTGTGAGATCATCATACAAACGTGGGGTTGCTCACCAACTAGAGGTAAACCCGCCGTCCAGACCTTCCGTCAGATCATGCTAGTCGACATGAAGACATTGACTCACTCGGTCTGACATCTTCCCTGCCCTTGTCCGTTGATCAAGAGGGTAGAGTAGAGTCTTATGTAGTGGAAATGGAGCAAAAGCGAAACGAATCATATCGGTCATCGGATGCACGATCATGTGACGTGACGTGACTTCGAATCCAAGCACGTGACCCAAGCGCTCAGCTCTCCAGGAATGCCCCTCCCTTTTTCCGACTCTCACCTTCCTGCGGCGATTCCCTCTCGACCATCCACCTGACCTGGTCTCGAACTCATCCGCACCATCACACGCGGCACAATCACCATCCTAAACATCAGCGGCACTACCCATGCTCCCCCTCCCCCTCCTCTGTGGCACCATCGCCCCCCAAGTCCGCTGCGGCTCGGTGCTCAAGATCGCCTCGTCTTATCCATCGTGTTCAGCGCTCCCTCCGCCGCATCGGGTTCGACCACGTCGGACGCACCATTTGACATCACCTAGCGACGTGCCAAGCTCAAGCGACCTGGCCAGAAAAAAATCCGGAGACAAAGTCCTCCAAGCCGCCGTTTTCCCTACTACACCTCACTCCCGTTTCTTGCGCCTCGAGAGCATTCATGTCCACCAAAAGACACAACAGGCACGCACGCGCTCGGTCACACGCGCTCGGCACACTCCAGCTAGATGGCGCATGTTCGGTCGCGCTTTCGGTCAGTTCAGATTAGAGCATGCATGCTAGGGTGACGTTCACTCGCCTCGTCCTGTCTATCAGACGGCACGTCACTGTCCATCCCTACGCACCTCCTCAAAGACGGTGATGGAGGACTGATCCTTCCGCAAGTTCTCTCCTGTCACCTCCTCAGATCCCTTCGCTGACAATTGTTTCATAGAATGACACCACCATCGAAGCAGTCTCTGGTGCAGACTCAATGCCTGATCGTGTCCTCAGGCATCGTTGCCGCCGAAGCGACAGTGCCAAACACTGATGGGCTAGTGGGCAGCTCCGTTCCCGTTCTAGTGCAGTGACCGGGTAGCGGGGTCATCGACGCCATACATGGCGGCACCTACCGCAACGAGTCCGTGTGTGTGTATACGCCCTTCCTCCGCAGTGCTGCCGCCACCTTCTTCTTCCGTGTCGCAACGCTCACGTTTGGACCCCGTTCGGTATCCCCGGTTGGACTTTGGGTTGGGGCACCAGGTTATGGACCATTGAGATCGGTGAGTGTGAGTGGGGAAGGCACGCACAAAAGGACACAACCACGACGTGCGCATCGCGCCATCATGCGCAATCGCAAACCATCCCGCATGTCGTGGCCACGCACAACCACGACCGACAGCGGCGACAAAAGATGCTATACTGGAACTCCGCTGATCCCAGAAGGGTTTTGTGCAAGGTGCGATGGCATCACTGGCTAGTCGGCTGATGCTGATCTATTTGCAGCTTACATTGAAGACGTATGTCCGGTCCCGAGTCCCGATTCACTGCCACCTAGGCTGGCCGCTGTACCAATATAGTGCAGTCATGGCACCGACGAAGGGGTCACAATATCTGACTAAATATACTAGGCGAACCATCACAAAACTTTTATTTGTTGGTTAAGCAAACGTGACTAGGCGAAGTGGCTTACTAACAACATATTTCTAACCTCCAGCTGTCTTTGTCATGAAACGCCCTGTAACACGATAATAGTGAGCTGCTGTAGACTAACGCGTATGTGTCCACTTCACTTGTTCTACTGGAGATATCGATATCACAATTGCCACATTACGCTGGTACGATCTTGTTGAACGCCGTTGGTTCACACACTATGGCGTGTGTGATAGACACGGAAGAGCTTCATCATCACATAAAAGTTTGGCGAACCAATCGAGTTCTATAGGTAGAAATGTGAATATACCGATCGTCATCCGAAATGCTACGCAAGCTACAAAACGTCCAGTATGCGTACATTGCTCAGAATATCAGCCAGGGAGACGTTCTCCTGAAATTGTACGGTGATCACGCTATCAGCCGCGACGCGCCTGTAATCCACTGTACGTCCACCCGTCGATGCCAACGTGACCAAGAGTGCACCAAATGGCTGTCGAAGATGCGCAACGAGCCGTCGTGCGCGCGTCTCTCTGTCCATAGGAACCGTACGCGCGGGAGTCAAGTGTGACGGCGGTTCGAGTTCGACGAGCGACAAGGAATCATCGTCGATTTCCTCGTCGGAAATGTCTTCATCGTCCGTGTTCGGAGAGGGTGGTGGCGCGATGTCTTCCGGCACGATTCCGCCACTTTTATCTTCGCGTTCTAGGAGAGTATCCAACCAAGGGTGAACGAGATACAACTCATTCATTCGAGTGAGGTCATGTCTTGTTTTAATCTTCACCGTCCCAAAGGCGAAAGTGTCCACACGATAAACCCGACGTGAACTTCGTGTCCGATAAAGTGAAAGGGGTGGCAGATGGAAAGCGATGCATGGAAGTTTCATCCGGCTCGCGGCGAACCACGGTGCGGAATGCTCGTGGAGACAGTCATATAAGCTCAGGGCCGTGTCGAGGTCGAAGGAGGAAGTGTGCGATGCTGCGATGATACTTTCCATCTCCGCATCCTGGATGGGGAGTGGGAGATGTGATGTTGCTGGTCCGTTGAAGACAGTAATACTGGCGGGGAGGCAACTGTTGTAGTGGCCGGACTCCCCAGTCCATGCAAGGATACTTGCGTCTCCAGATCCAGCAAGGACATGCGCCAATAGACGGCCTAGCGCACCCTCCCCTTCGCCATATATTGCTGGTATGCCAGTAACCGAGAAAATACCAAGTAAGGAATACGCAGCATCTTCTACGAGCGTCGTCTCCCGGGTTGAAGCGAGCCGTAACTTCTCCCGAATGCTGGTTAAACCTGGACGAAGTGCCATCAATTGTTGTGCAGAAATCCTAGTGGCTTGTTCCATCTCCGAGATGATTTCCTGTGATTCTTTGTGGTTTGGCATCTCCAGGTCGAGATACAGCGTCCAATCCTCTGTGTAAAAGTGGATGACCTTGGCAGCAACATATTCCTGAAGTGTCCAGGCGCGGGTGTTCCAGATGCTCTTCACGAGAGCGCCGCGCTGCGATGGATGAACACCACGAAGGAAAACGATCATCATGGCAGAACCCTGGTACCACTTGAACATGGCGACCAGGGCTTCTTGGAGCACGAAGTGATCTAATTTGTCGATACAACACGTATCACTCCATGCCCAATTGAATCCAGCATCCCGAACAATCTTGCAGAACATTTGCAGCTTGTCATGCGTCGGAGACTCTTCCAAGTCATACACCGCTATATGTACCACCTGCTGGAACAATGGTTCGTTCTCCTCCCATTTATGCGATAGCATCACGTATCGGAAATATTCCCGTACTTCACGCTTGATGCGGACGTAGTCTGTGCGTGTGGTCATCGACGATACGAGTTCTTTGAAAACCGGCTGGGACTCGAATGCGGATGCCTGCTCAGCCCTACTGTGCAGACGGCCGGTGGTCGTGTTGATGAGCACGCGTGGCGAACGACGTATAGTCCGTTGAACAATCCTGTGAATTCTCGCTCGCGTGCTCGATGGGCTGATGTACTGGTCACCATGCTCTGTCAAATGATGTCAACAAATCATCTTTATCATCGTAACGCGGGTACAACTCACGTTGAACTTCTATGTCAGGTGACTGCGCTATCTTCGAGAGCATCACTTCGAACGCATCCACCGCACTGTCGTAGTCTCCTGCCTTGTGTAAAGCTGCATGCTTTACTTCGTAGCCCCATGGCGACGACGGATCGAGCGTGATCACCTAAAATTGATGGGTCAACATGATTGGCCTCCACGAGAGAAAATTGATGTACTTGGTCTGCATCGTCTAGAGCCCGTTTCCATGATCCGGTTGCCAGAAATGCCTTGCCTCGCTTGATGAGAATGCCTTGTGAGAAGGGCTGATTGAGTGACAAAGCTGTCGTATAGTGGGAGATGGCCTCATCATGTCGCCGGCCGTCCACTGCTGTGTCTCCGAGATGCTCCAGGGAACTGGAGCAACGCTGCAGGAAGTCTGACAGGAGGTCTTAGCACCAAAGCGATGGCACCCGAGATGAACCCCCACTCACCCAGAACCCACTCGAGTTGCTCACCGTGCAGGCTTTCCTCTTCCCCCCACTCACTTCTCATTTGGTGGAAACACTCGACCGCATCCTTGGTGCGACCCGCTGCATACAGGGCTTCACACAGACGCTGCCGAATCGTGGTGCCGAGATTATCAAACTTCCACCCCGACATCTATAGAGACTGAGCGATCTCGATATATCGCAATATACTCGATAAGCTCACCAATGAAATCATAAAGAGTGGTCGACTCGTGTGGTGTCGCACTTGGGCTCGAGCACGCTCCAACGACCGTATTGCACCCTCGTAATCGCTGCGCTCCATGCATGAGTTGCCAAGGAAAAGATACATATACGCCTGCCGGGAATGTCAGTGGCGACGTTGGCGTGTATCAATATGTTGTCACATGCCTGGACGACATAGCATATTGAGTTGAAGCGAACCGTAGCGATGAGGTCGTCTATGCGCGATATCGCATCGGGATGCTCTCCGGCCATGAATACAATGATGGCCTAAAGGATATGAATAGGTGAGGTACGCCCAAGATAAAAAATGCAGACCTTGATGAGAAGGAGAAATGTAACGTGAGACGAATGGAAGCGCTCGAACGCGATATCACAGGACCGATAGCCATTGTGCCTTTCCCCCTTGCCGACAAGGGCTATGCTCTTTGCAATGTAACCAACGACGGACGGTTGAAGATCGATGGCCTTGATGGAAATTAGCGTCAGTGTCAGTGTACGTGAAAGTGGAGCAACAAAACCATGTCGGCATCCACGAGCGCTGTATCCCATTCTCGCAAACGGGCCCGCACGAGCGCTCGACTAGCGAGTACATGATGGCCCATATTCGAGGTGGCCATTGCTTTGGTCAATAACGCCTCCGCGTCTGTGAGGTGATCCTGCTTCCATAAATCAAGGGCAGCGTCGTCAATCAGAAGGTCTGGTTCCCGGAAGGTAGGGTGTAGACGAGACAAGGGGATTGGTTCCTATGCGGAAACACGATCGGAGCAAGGAAGCTAATCAGATACGTCACGATCCAATGAGATACGTTGCTTACGGTAATGCGAGATGGATCTTGGGGCATACCAGGTTCTTCCTGGAGTGCGTACATAAAGGAGTCAGTGCGACACATATGATGACAGGGTGCCGGGCCCTACCGGGGGTGAGTCAGACGGATTGTCGTCGTAACCTCCCGACGTCAAAGGCTGTTCGTCTGATTGAACTTGCTCGCGGGTGCCAAGACCCACAGGGGAGGAGTCAGGTGGATTATCGTCATGACCTCCCGATGTCAAAGACTGTTCGCCTGGTTGTTCTTGATCGCGAATAGATGCCTAGCATAGTGCGCAAAAGGGATTTGGCAGTAAAGTCACTGAAATCGGTCATGATCCAACAACACACGCCACTCACAGCGATGGGAGGTGGCACCGGTGGGCTTTCAATGATGATTCTCCCAAGCTCTCCACCAATCGCGACCAACTGGTCGTCTGGAGAGAATGCAATCGAATATATCTTTTGAGGGTGCTCGATGAGACCGAGTTGGGCGTGTGTCGAAGTGTCCCAAAATGTGACGGTACGTTCGGCAGAGTATGCGATGAATCTCCCGTGCTTCGGTAGGGCAATGCACTGCGGTCTGCGGGTACTGGGCGATGGCCATTCCGAAACTGCTGACCCTGTGGATGATTCGAATTGTTTGATTCCAGCGTCAGATACGACCAGGAGGTCGTTGTGAAACCAGAGGAGAGTAGTGTTGTACGATGGGGTGACCTCTACTTTGATGTCCACGAGCAGGTGGCCATCGTTGCTGTCATAGACTCGAACACAATGGCAAGTGGCTGTTGCGATTCGATCGCCCTGCGGCGAGTATTTCGCTACGAACACATCGTCCTCATGGCGGAGTGTTTGTACTTTTTCGCGTGTTGCAATGTTCCAGACAGCAGCTGTGTGGTTTTCCGAAGCGGAGACGACCCGAGTGGAGTCGGGCGAGAAATCGACTCCGTTGATTTGATCCACATCCTCCTTGTGCACAAACACTTGCTCGTAGGTCCTTGCATCCCAGACATGCACGTAGCCCCAGTATGTCCCCGCCGTGATCCATCTCCCGTCCTTGGACACGGCGTGACACCGGACGCGCGACGCTTCCATGGTTGCCATTTGTTTGCGATCTTCCACTCGCCACTCTTGAACCCCATCTTGACCGCCGCTCCAGATGCGCTCGCCATTCACTGAGAATGCCGCCCCATATAACCACCCAATGACGCTGAATTCAATTCGGTCACGGCGTTCTTGTCCAACGATCAGCATCATCGAGCACCAACTTGTTACTACACACCAGTCATTATCGACACCGGAGTCGATGGAGCAGGTGATGGAGAGAATCAATGGACGAAGTGCGCCTTCTCTGCATTATTACTGATATAGGCCAGTGTTTTCGGCGCTTTTCCGTTCCCACCCGGGCCGAAGAACCCTTCCTCCGGGGCACAGCGTCACGAAAACACACGTACCAACAACCGTAAAGCCAACACCAGCTACTCGACAAAGACAGATCCACGACAGCGTTTTTATCCTGCTCCACGAAGCAGACGCAGCACCCGACCGTAGGGCTCAGCACGTACGTCACGATTCGTCTTGCCTTCGCCCAGTTCGCGATTAGCACCTCGACCCATTTCCCCTATACTTAACTTGAACATGCGGCCCCCTGAATCACCACGTTCATCCCTCTTGTCTGCTTCCTACACTGTGACATCCACGTAGGCGGGACACCGATGTTTTAGCTAGTGTCCCTGCGGCAAGCCCAACCTCACTGACGTAACCCCAACGCATCCGTTCCACGTTGCTCGTCATATATCCTCTGCTCCCTGCACAATTACTGATCTGTTGGCCCGTAGACTCTTAATTCGATTGGAAGGGGTTCTCTTACTATCGAGACATATCAGCACGCCAGGGTGGTCGATATGGACACACAACGACAATCATTCCTGGGATGTTCCCAAGATAACCAGATAGCCTGATTGTCTTATCTCTCCCTCCTTTCCCACTAATCATGTCTGACATAGACACCATTACTGCACAACCACAGGTAAACCAAAACGTTTAGGTGAGGGGCTGGTCGAATATGACTTGTTGGTTTGCACGAGTTTCTGCAGTTACTTTTTCAACGCACAAGTAGCTGGTCCACGTGAGGAGATGAGGTCTCATCTCGTGTCTCGAAGCAACAAAATACGTGAACACAGAACGTATTTCATCCGCGGTGTTCCTGTTTTCGCTCCGGCGTGGTCCCTGTTGCGAAACCCGGTTTCAACACGGCGTTCTATCTATTGACAGTGAGATACGAAATGTGGTATGAATACAAATATGTACCTGACATACTCGACCTGTTATGGTTTTTTGATCTTATTCTCCACTGGACATATCTATCATCCACTCCAAAAACTATGGTTGCCCTTGAAGATACGGTTTGTAGACTGTCTGCATGGATACTGCTCTTGAGTGCATTTCCGTTACTGCGACCGACCAAAGATGAGTCGATCGAGATTACGTGATGTGCCCCACAAACAGGTGTACATTGTCTGCGGCCACCTCGTTATGGGGTATCGGTTACACGCGAGTCGACTGTACATTGGTACCGTCTGCGGCCACCTCGTGCCAGGGACGGAGTCGTTTGTTCCATGACATTCGCCTTTCATTGAGAGAGTTGCAAGGTTTCTAGGGCCAACGCGTCGCCACGCGCCTTTGTTGTTTTTATGCCCACAGTAGTACTTAAACCTCGCCCCATCGAGCCACCCTTTTTTCAACCACCTTTCGTTCCAACCGTCTTATCGATCCGAATCGTCTTCTCTATCGAACATTCCCTTCGAAGAACTCGCCATTTGGGCCTTCGAATCACGGCCTAGCCCAGGTGACTGATCTACAGGGGCACCGGTCAGATCCGTGTCCCCATCCCTTTTATTGGGGTCGCGTTGAAGCGCCCACCCTCAGCAAATACGTACATATACTCACACACCGCTCTATACAGCAGCCACGACGACGAACGCCCATTCTTCTCATCACCTCCCTCATCGTATCTAGGCTCTTCGACGGCACAAGACCCATGAACACCGACTTTCGATCAGAAAAAATCACCTTGCTATTAGCTGGTGATGACCTTGGAAGGGATAGTACCGTAGACGGGCTGTGGCAGACTTTCAGGAGGACCGCCGTCGAACCCGGTCAAGCACCCTCCCCAGACGTTACCTCCTTCGCAGATAGCTGTCTCCTCTGTGCACAAATCATGGTGAACGAGCCTGTCCCCGCTGAAGACGAACAGGAGAATAATACCGCCGCATTGGATCCACTACATTCCCCATCTCCCGGACCCGTCGAGCCATCACCCTTTCGCGAAAACCGAACAGCTGGACTCGTCTACCTGCATGTCAGTCCTGCTAACCACGCAGGGGGCGAAGCTAACATCGGCGTAATCACGACACCTGACTTGCAACACCGTGGCTATGCACGCGAAGCTGTACACGTCGTGCTCCGATGGGCGTTTGAAGAGCTCAAGTTCCATCGCATACAGGCGGCGGTCCCCGACACGCCCTCCAAAGACAGGGCCTTGCGATTGTTCATCGGATGTGGGTTCGCCCACGAAGGGACGAAGCGGAGGGCAGTCTACCAGTCCGAGGGAGAGGGCATGGCCGGCGTGTGGAGAGACGTGACGTATCTCGCCATGTTGGACACCGAGTGGATGCTGAAATCAACATGGATGCGGGCTAATCGCACCCCGAAACCACCTATCGTCTCGGTTTGGGATGAGATGTTTGCGAGGCATGCGAGGGAGCGGGAAGAGTTGGTGCGGTGGGAGGAAAAGCATGGGAGGATAAGAAGGACATCGAGCATGGAAACGGTGCGGGATCGCGCGAAGAAGGCAGCACAGGAAATAGCCTACCTCACAGACGATGTGTCCTCCCTCTGCAGCTCGTCCCCCCCGTCGCCCGGACCCAACGTCATCGTCACCTTGGAGGAAGATGCGCTTATGGCAGATGATCCTGTTCCCGACGAGCCGCATCATCGGTGGGAGGAAGTCGTCGAGACGCTCGCCGCGAGGCGACACAGACAATGGGTAGGCAGCTCCTTTTTGGGGCCATCGCTCCAGGGTCATCCTCTGCTTTCCCTTCAATCTATCCCTTCGACTGGGGTGTCCGAAGGAAACTTGCAATCGCCACTTACGATCCCTTCTCCTTCCAACCCCGCATCTACGCCACCATCCTCTGCGTCTCCTTCCCCCGCACCGTCTTCCGTGCACAGCACCTGGTCTAGCACCGAGGACGAGGACGAAGACGATTTGATACTGCGAGACGACTCCCCTCCCACGCATGCTCCTGTTCCTATCCAATTCACGATGGCACACGACCCATATTCTCTCCCCAGGCTGGCAAGCGTGAGAACGAGGTCCCGAAGCAGCAGCGTGTCGTCTCACAGTTCTGACTCGTGGAGCGACGCTCAGAGCAGCATGGATACCAGTTCGAGCAGCTGGGACGTCGTCTCCGACGCGTCCGACCGCGGTCGATCTATTTCGTTGTGAACTTGACCCCACGAATAGACTCTCAACGCCGTCCACCATACTACTTCCCCCTGACGCGCATGGCTCCCAATTCGTACTTGCCACGAACGGAATTTCACTATTCTTTTTTTCTTTCTTCCTTTTTTCATGACTGACACGCTGACTCGTCGCACGTATGTACTATGTCGTCTTTCACATATGTCCCCAAGTGTACGATACCAATGCGATAGAGAGATTCTACGCCCATTCCTATTTGAACGTGTGGCCCACCAGGCCTCAGACCCTGGTCGTCGGATTCCTCACCGCGCACCCAGGACGTCACGGCCATGACCATGGTACCACGAGAGAGACCGAATGGTGCCAAGTCATTCCTCAGTGATACTTCATATACAACAACATCCCAGCTGACAACCCCCATCGACGTCTTCTCAGCCAAACTCTTGGCCAGCTGTCATGCACTGCTTATTACATTCATATTTCCTCTAGTCCAAAACATTCGCTCCCGCCAACCATCCTTGCTGAGTAGTCGATGACGACCACACCGACGTACGATTAAAACTGACAAGTCCAGTATTGCGACGAGATTCGAGAAAAAAAAAAAGTGAGCGAATATAGGAACCATAACCTAAACAAGCTGTCTACACTTTCTGTTAAAGCAGGGTCCAGCTACAACAAACACGGTAAATGGCTAAGTATTGGCAACAACTATCGGAATGAGGAGTAACATATGCGAAAACAAACAAACAAACAAACAAAAGAGGGTGGGCGGGTCATCGACAGAAATTGCCTTTGAGGGCGTTATACAGTACAACAGCGTGAGGGCGTTCCGGATGATTTCCAAAGTGTGACGAATGATCCATAAGTAGATGCGCACAGAGGCGTCGGGTCAGAAACAAGCGTGGTGACTATCCGACGAGAGCGCTCTTCCTGAGGTTATGTCTTATGATGATATCTTGCACTGGCGTGGATGTGGTGAGATTCGAAGACCTCCGTTGTGTGCACAAGGACGGTGCTTACCATTCTGTAATATCAACGAGGTCGATTGTGTGTCCTGAAAAGACCAAACAAAATCAGAGCCCCCTTCCCCAAAGCAGACATGCCATTGACGCACCGTGACGGAGGTAAAATGAGAAAAGAACGGCCTATCGCCGGCATGCTCCTTCATCAACCCAGCAAACTTTTTCCTGAAGTCTGTGAATGGCAGAGCATACATCATCACTGCAACGAAATCGAAATCAATATCAAACTGACATGTACTCGCGCTCTCATAGTCGTTTGGTCTATTGCCATAACTGGTGATATAATCACCCAATCGAATCCCCGATTGAAGTTTCGCGCGCAAAATGTCACATTTGTTGAGGAAGAGCACTATATCCGTCTTCTTCAAGAGCGGATTTGAAACGATGCTCTTCCAAAGGAGGAAGGAGTCGGCCTATAAACAATCAGCTCAGGAAGTAGAAGCCAATATGGAGGGTCAACTGACCAGCCTGTTCACGGTAGGGTCCTCCTGGAGGACCTGGTCAAAGCAACTTATGGGAGCCAAGAAAATAATGGCGTTCATATCGTCGAAATAAGGCGCCCACGCCGCTAGTAAACGGTGACGCTGCTGTTATCACAAAAGAAGGAAATTCCATACCTCTCTACGAGAATGGTCCGAGGAGTTAGGCGATAAAAGCCGACAAAAACCGAAGCAAGACTTACAAGACACCGTTGACCGCCAACATCAAACACACGCCAATCAGTGCTCATAGTACTTCCAAGGTGTCCTGGAATCTCGTAAATACCTGCATTCCAATATAGACGGGGCCCACGCACCCTTGACTTGGAAACGGTGTTCAGACACTCCCAGTGTCTTTAACCGCGCGCGAAGGATATCATCTGTTCCAGCGTGTGAGCCCAACGGAACGCATCAAGGCAAAAGAAGAAGGTACCATCCGTGGGTACATATTTAGGCGACGTCACTCGATCCAATGCATCCAAGAAACTGTCAGCGGAATGGGTGAGCGACCAAGTAACAAGAGACCGACACGACGCACAATCCAGCCATCTCTTCCGGTCTCATCTTTTCAATTTCCATGAGTTTTCTGACGGTGGGGTCCACCCAAAGTTTTGTCATATCTTCTGAACAAGCATGGAGGACCACCCCAGGATCATCCGGATCCGACCAGTTGGCCAAGTCAGCGCTATCGCGGCTGTCGCGGCCAGTCGGACTGCGCATCAGGCGATTCAAGGTACTTTTCCAGCTCGTGCTCGAGTTGACACTGATCTCGTGGTGGAACGGGGATGCGGTCAGATTGGAACGGGCTAAACCCTCGATCTGATCGGGTGGGAGTAATCTACGGATTAGGGCAGCCTCCACATGAATGAGTGGAGCGAGTCGCATCTTGAGCTTGAGATGCTCGGGCGTGAGAGGGGGATATTCTTTTGATGCTGTGGCCGTCGGGGACGAGGGTGTGGAAGATGCCGTGGAGGTGCGCCCGCTGGATGTGGATGATGATGAAGAAGCAACATTCGAGGCTGCGTGGGCTTTTGATATGAGGTCGAGGATGGAATGGATAGACTGGACGACGTTGAGTTGGATGACGGCACGCCATGAGGCTTTTT
Organism: Hortiboletus flavorubellus; assembly: GCA_038093115.1. Taxonomy (NCBI): domain Eukaryota; kingdom Fungi; phylum Basidiomycota; class Agaricomycetes; order Boletales; family Boletaceae; genus Hortiboletus; species Hortiboletus flavorubellus. The sequence goes on along the minus strand of JBBPRR010000582.1, from coordinate 2,965 downwards.
CCGCATGAAAAGCCTGATGCGATAGTGAATACGTGCCATGTGGTCGAGAACTGAACTGACCTTTGGAGCATGCATGAGCTGGAAATCTAGATGCACCCAGCGATCAGTTGTATCAAAAGGGTTGCAGGCCGTCACCTACTCTTTAGAGTGGTCGATTTTCCTACAGAAAGTTGCTCAGTTGGGAATAACCAGGCTATCAGGTGCCAACATACCAGATTCGCTCTGACCTGAAAGAGGAGGGGGGGGACGATTGTAGAGCTGGGGGAGTGAGGCGAGTGGGGAACGCACCGAGCAGCAGTATCTTGACAGGCTTGGGGTTCTTCTTGTCAGCAATGCGCTGGCGATTCAGCTCGTCGTCGATTGCATCCGAGACCCGCTTTGCTTCCTGTTCCGCGGCTATACGAAGCTCGCGTTGTGCTGGCGTCTCGTTCGGCGGGGGTGCGATGGCACGGGTGAGGGGGTCGTCATCCGATGTCTTTGGCCGTCTGGGAGCCATCGTTGAGTTTGGAGTGGAGTGGTAGCGGGAGAAAGACTTGGGAGGCGGGGATCAAGACCAGTGTTTGAACCAGTGCGGCACGAGTCCGCGCACGCCTTGTATAGTGTGCCTATCCCCACGCTTCGGTTGGGTCCCATCGCAACGTCGGACCACACTCAGCCTTCGCGCGTAATAGCTCGGAGTCTAGATCTACCCGAGTGATAAGATCGAAATAACCACCACTGCCTTTGGATCACAAAGTGCACTACATAGTGGTACCACTGGAGTCGTCAAACAGCCGCATGAGCGTGTGTACGCTAACATCGATCACCGTGTTCGCTGTCGGCCTTCTGACCTTCTAGATCCCAAAATGTTGTGATCACCGCTGGCCCTGATACCCGCCTGCTACGATCGACTTGAAGCCCTGCACCAATTGATCCGCGACCGACGGAACGCACCGGAGACAGCAGGTCAGCACCTGGGTCTCGACCCAGAATTTAGCTCATGATAGGATGGCTTGACCGCAGTTCGCACTCTGTGTGCCACTGGCAGTGTCGAAAGGAACTTTTTGCGCACAAATGACTTTACCGCCGGTTCTCTGAAAAAATCCATCAATGCAGAAAAAGTGCCAGTGCGGCGAACGCTCGCAACAGAAGAGCGACCCTGATTTTCTGTTTCTTATTGCCGCCCTCCAATCACAGTTCTCATTAATTGGTCCGCGGGTGCACACTGGGAGCTTCGCTCCGTTGACACCCGCTTCGATTGCTTCCCAAGTTTCAAACAGGGATGTGTCAATGAGTGGTGTCCTTGGTGACTTGGTCCGTTTGATGGTTTGACTTGACACATGTCACAGGCTGACACTCCGTTGTAATCAACGACATGAAATGTCCGTTCTCAGTCTGCCAACTAAGTACACCTCGACCGAAATGTGATGTTTTGACTATGATCATCTATGTATCATCGTGGAAGGCATGACAAGGATCGCAGAGCGTGTACGTATCGTAGCAACTAACAATGATATGCTGATAAAACGTCCTGCCGAATGCACGAAAAATAACGTCTATCCATGGATCTCTATACAGTTTTGATCAGCCCATGAGACCCTCACCATCCGACAGCGCGGCTGAGCTGTATCCACTTGTGCCAAGTTCGTTGTAGCGGGCAATGCGGAGACGTTGGCTCGGTGGAATCGTCTTGTCTTCAAGACCATGCGGTGCACCACCATGCAGGACACCTACTCGCTTCATAGCGAGTAACTATGACGTCTCAACAAACGTGAATGATAACACTACGGACAACATAACTTACATTGTGCGCAGCATTGCTGTGATCATAAACTCCACCGAAAAAGGCAGTGGTGGCATCTCTTCCAATATGCTTCGTCAAAAGATGGCGGCCTCCGGGATGTTCATCAAGGAAGTCGGATACATCATGAATGAAACCAGCAATGCAAATCAAAGGACGCGTCTTGGCTTGCGCTTGGTCTATACACCACGAGTCAATGGAAAAATACGCATCCCCACGCTGGAGACTCACAGCTCTCCCAGTTGATGACGGAAAGGTAACTATTGTCCGATGGCCAAGAGAGCTTCTCCTGGGTCTCGTGTAGACGCTTTAGTTCCATAGTGAGCTGACCTTTGCGGACCTCATTGTCGGGGAACGTCTACAGGATTGGTCAGTTCACAGGTCAACGAGCCTGGCCAAGGATAACTGTACCTTCAGGTGCGAAGCCAGCCCAAACTGTTGGCAGACCCAAATGAACCATTTAGTAGGGTCGTACTGGTACCACCTGATGGCGTTCCGGTAGTCCATGGGAAACTGGTGGTGAAAGTTGTGGTAACCCTCCCCAATGGTAACTAGTGCAGTAACCAAATGATCACGAGGAGTGTGCTTATCATCGAAAGGGGTCTCGCCCAACCAGTGAGCAAGAGAGTTGACACAGAATGTAGACTGTAAAAGACATGAACGAACGGTTCTCCACACATTTGCGACACTTACATGATGGACAAAAACTAATCTCAACAAGCCGGCATATACATAACCACCCTTCCAATCACCCCATCCAAGACCAGCAACGAGGGTCGGGAAAAGGACACCCATGATGAACACCAACTGGAGGTAATGGCGGTGCTGCCACTTGACGATGTCGTTCTTCGACAGGTCACTGACATCCGCCACGCCGGGTTTACGGCGAGGTTTCAAGATCATCCAACCAATGTGCGACCAGAGCAGCCCTTTGTGGGCATTGTAAGGGTCGAGGTCGGTGTCGGTGTAACGGTGGTGAGCACGGTGGCCACGAGCCCACCATCTGATAGAACCCTCGACGGCGCCGGCGCCCAACATGGCAAGAGCGTATTGCAGGGGCTTAGATGCGTTATACGAACGGTGAGCCCAAAGACGATGGTAGCCGGCCGTTATACCTGCCAGTAAGGAACACAGCGTCAACTGCGTCCACGATGAATGAGACAAGGATGAAGCACGAACCAAGGC
>JBBPRR010000581.1:0-19944 GCA_038093115.1 Hortiboletus flavorubellus | reverse complement strand
TGGTGGATCCACGTACGGAATTGTCACTTCGGTCACCTACCGCACCTATCCGTCGGTTTCAGCACAGCTCTACACGTATCAGGCAAACGTCACGAATTCGTCGGCGTTGCTAGAGCTCGTTGGGGGATTTCTGCGTTACCAAACTCAATTTACGGATGACGGTTGGGGAGGATATGGGTCGATATCTGGCGGGGTTTTGACTTTCTTCTATGCTGCACCCAATATGACAAATGAAACCGCAATGGCAACCACTCAGGCCTGGCACAACTACGCTGCTTCCTTGGCACCGTTCGGTGTTGTCTCTGTGGAACAGAATTTTTATTCGCCTTCATGGTATGAACTATATGAGTATCTGTTCAGTAGCGGCATCCAGAATGGCGTAAACGTCATGTTCACGTCTAGGCTTCTCTCACGAGACACCGTTGCGAACAATTACGCCGAGGTCGCCAATATCCTTCTTAACTGTAGTGCCAGTTTTGAGTACGTTCTCCACTCATCTTGTGCTTAGACCGGCTGACAATTATATTCATCTAATCAGTACAGTGGCAGGTGGCAGGGTCAGCCAGTTCAGTGTCGATTCTGCTGGGGTCAATCCTGCCTGGCGGAATGCGGTCGTGAAAACCATGTGTGGGTTCAGTTGGGAGGATGGCGCATCCTTTACAGAAATCCAAGGGTTGATATCCCAACTCAAAGGGTGGATCAAGGACATGTACGATATCACACCCAACGGTGGTACTTATTTCAACGAGGTTCGTCCTATACGTCCGCGTTGGGGTGACCCTACTTACCATGTTCAACAGGCGTCCTTGTTCGAGATTGACTGGCAAGAGACCTTTTTCGGCTCGCACTATTCGACTCTGAAAGGCATCAAGGACAAGTATGATCCGCACAGGCTTTTCGTTGTTGTGGAGGGTGTTGGATCTGAGGATTGGAACGAGGATTTGACGTGCCGCTATTGATACCCATTTGTCTTCCATGACTCATGCTACAGCCAATGACCTGTCTGGGCTGTCTATGTATTTGTACGTTCATATTTCTTGTATTCAAGGCAGGTTTCAAAGAGCCTCCTGTCTTTGATCAATCAACCACCAAGCAGTCTCAGGCTGCAGCGCGCTTCGCTTGTCATGAATACCGGATGTGGTGCAACTGTGGGAATCAGTGCGCGGCAGCGTCACCATCGAACGTTGAAGTTCACCGACCCTGGCCCCGTGGTCCTTGGTGATCCGCATGACTCGGCTCGCACATCGCCTTATCTCGTCCTACAACCTGAACACCACTTCTTATTCCGGCCGATTTAGGGCGATGCGGTGGGGCGACGCTGCGATGATCGCTCACAACCGCCGTTACCTCATGAGTCAAAATAAGGTTTAGACTAGTACAAATTGCCCACTCAGTGAGTCAAAATAACCCCTTTGCCAATTCAATCCGAACGTACTCTTTCCGCAGACAACCCGTGCTACGCAATCCGCAGTAAGTAATTCCACAAGCTGGCTAAGGTACTTGACGTCATTTTCCTGTGTACATACTGCACGGGATAGATCGCACACCGAGCACTGCAAATCACAGACGGAGAATGCTGTAAATCCATGGGAGTAATCGTATATAATGTCCCGGTAGGCTCATCCCCAAAGCGTGCATTGGGACACATCCTCGTGTTTAGTCTTTCCATTTCAGCCTCTCAAACAAGCAGGAATGAATGTGCTCTCTGCACTTGTGCTCCTCGTGATAGGAAGGCCACTGACTGCCTGGGCTAGTAGTTCAGGGTGCCTTTGCACATATGGTCAATCTTGCTGGCCCTCCGCCTCCACGTTCTCCCAACTCCAGACTCAGGTCTCCCAGCCACTCATATACCCACTTCCCACCGCGTCAGCGTGCTACCCACTATCAGACCCATCAGGAAACTGCACTGCGGTCCTCGAAAATTGGTACGATGGCAACTGGCGTTCGTCCATGCCTGGATCCATGGAAATCACAAATTTCGAGTCGTTCATGTTCCAGAACGGCACGATCGACGCATGTTATCTCAACACGACCATCACGGGAACCTGTGAACAAGGGAGCGTGCCAGTCATCGGGGTAGACGCTCGTTCAGTGGAGGACATTCAGGCTGCAGTTACCTTTGCGGTGCAGCAGAACCTGAAGTTGGTTGTTAAGAACACCGGGTATGTCATCTCGCTCAATCGTATTGGATGAGAATGATCTGATATTTAATGTGCGAGCAGCCACGATTTCCTTGGGCGAAGTGCTGCACGGGGTTCGTTTGTGGTGTGGACGCATAATATGAAAGATATCACGTACAATCCCACGTTTATTCCCCAGGGAGCGCCGGCGAATGAGACATACGATGGTAGGATCGTTCCCAATCTCTGTAAGACACTTCTGATTGCTGGTTCTGAGTAGCTGTCACGCTTTCTGCCGGTGTACAATGGCATGAAGCATATACAGCCGTCAATAACTATGGACGTTTGATGGTGGGAGGTATCTCGGTGGGCGGTTCCATCGGCTCTTCTGGAGGATGGTTAGCAGGCGGAGGTCACTCTATGTTGTCGCCCAGCTATGGTCTTGGTAAGATTCCAAGGACTCATCTTGTTCACCAAATTAATCGACAAATTGAAGGTGTCGACAATGCTCTGGAAATATCTGTCGTACTCACCACCGGGCAGTTTTTGACTGTGAACAATTATCAGAATTCTGATCTCTTCTGGGCACTGCGTGGAGGTGGTGGATCCACGTACGGAGTCGTCACTTCGGTCACCTACCGCACCTATCCGTCGGTTTCAGCACAGCTCTACACGTATCAGGCCAACATCACGAATTCGTCGGTGTTGCCAGAGCTCGTTGGGGGACTTCTGCGTTACCAAACTCAATTCACGGATGACGGTTGGGGAGGATATGGGTCTGGGTTGACATCTGGCGGGGGATTGAGTTTCTTCTATGTTGCACCCAATATGACAAATGAAACCGCAATGGCAACCACTCAGGCCTGGCACAACTACACTGCTTCCTTGGCACCGTTCGGTGTTATCTCTGTGGAACAGATTTCTTATTTTCCTTCATGGTATGGACTATATGAGTATATGTCCAGTAGTGGCGTCCAGAATGGCGTAAACGTCATGTTCACGTCTAGGCTTCTCTCGCGAGACACCGTTGCGAACAACTACGCCGGAGTCGCCGAGGTCCTTCTTAATTGTAGTGCCAGTTTCAAGTATGTTCTCCACTGATCCTGTGCTTAGATCGGCTGACAATGATATTCATCTAATCAGTACGATTGCAGGTGGCAAGGTCAGCCAGTTCGGTGCCGATTCTGCTGGGCTCAATCCTGCCTGGCGGAATGCGGTCGTGGAAACCATATGTGGGGTCAGTTGGGAGGATGGCGCATCCTCGACGGAAATCCAAGGGATGATATCCCAACTCAAAGGGTGGATCAAGGACATGTACGATATCACCCCCAACGACGGTGCTTACTTCAACGAGGTTCGTCCTGTACGCCCGCCTCGGGGTGACCCTACTTACCATGTTCAACAGGCATCCTTGTTCGAGATCAACTGGCAAGAGACCTTTTTCGGCTCGCACTATTCGACTCTTAAAGGCATCAAGGACAAGTATGATCCGCACAGGCTTTTCGTTGTTGCGGAGGGTGTCGGATCTGAGGATTGGAACGAGGATTTGACGTGCCGGTTTTGATTTGTGTTTGACTTGAAGTTCTGTACTATTTGCAGTGTGGAGAGAAAGGATACGTCCATTTTTCTTGCAGTTTTCAAAAAGCTACTCGTCTTTGATCTCCTGGACAACCAACTTGTAGCGAATTCGAATGCTGTGCGCATGTGGTCTTGGATGAATGACTGGGTGGCAGCGTCACTGTCCGAATGTTGAAGTTCACCGACCCGAGCAAAATAGTGTCATCCCCCGTGGCCCTTGCCTCACCCTGCGTCCAAACTTGTTTGTTGGGAATGGACACCGACTTTGTAATCCCCATGACTCGGCTCGCACATCACCTTATTTCATCCTACAACTTGAACACCACTTCTTATTCCGGCCAATTTAGGGCGGTGCGGTGGGGCGACGCTGCGACGATCGCTCGCAACCGCCGTTACCCTACGAGTCAAAATAAGCCTCGTAAGGTTTAGACTAGTACAGAGACTACAGACTACCTGCTCAGTGAGTCAAAATAAGCCATTTGCCAATTCAATCCGAATGTACTCTTTCCGCAGACAACCTTTGCTGCGCAATCCGCAGTGAGTAATCCCACAAGCTGGCTAAGAGACTTGGCGCCATGTTCCTGTGTACATACTGCATGGGATAGATCGCACTATCCCAGACGAGGAGAATGCTGTGAATCCATCATGGGGAGTGATCCTATATAATGTCCCGGTAGGTTCCAAAGCACGCATCACACATTCTCGTGTTTTCATTCTTTCCGCTTGAACCTCTCGAAACAAGCAGGAATGAGAGTGCTCTCTGCGCTTGCGCTCCTCGTAATAGGATGGCCACTGACTGCCTGGGCTGGTAGTTCAGGGTGCCTTTGCACATATGGTCAATCCTGCTGGCCCTCCGCCTCCACGTTCTCCCAACTCCAGTCCCAGGTCTCCCAGCCACTCGTATACCCACTTCCCACCGCGTCAGCGTGCTACCCACTATCAGACCCATCAGGAAACTGCACTGCGGTCCTCGAAAACTGGTACGACGGCAACTGGCGCTCGTCCATGCCTGGATCCATGGAAGTCCCAAATTTTGAGTCGTTCATGTTCCAGAACGGCACGATCGACGCATGTTATCTCAACACGACCATCACGGGAACCTGTGAACAAGGGAGCGTGCCAGTTATCGGGGTAGACGCTCGTTCAACGGAGGACATTCAGGCTGCAGTTACCTTTGCCGTGCAGCAGAACCTGAAGTTGGTTGTTAAAAACACCGGGTATGTCATCTCGCTCAATAGAAATCGTATTGGATAAGCATGATCTAATATATAACGCGCGAGAAGCCACGATTTCCTTGGGCGAAGTGCTGCACGGGGTTCGTTTGTGGTGTGGACGCATAATATGAAAAATATAACGTACGATCCCACGTTTGTTCCCCAGGGAGCGCCGGTGGACGAGACATACGACGGTCGGATCGTTCACAATCTCTGTAAGACCCTTCTGATTGCTTGTTCTGAGTAGCTGTCACGCTTTCTGCCGGTGTACAATGGCATGAAGCATATACAGCCGTCAATAACTATGGACGTTTGATGGTGGGTGGTATCTGTGTGGGCGGTTCCATTGGCTCGTCTGGAGGATGGTTAGCAGGCGGAGGTCACTCTGTGTTGTCGCCCAGCTATGGTCTTGGTAAGATTCCAAGGATCATCTTGTTCACCAAATTAATCGACAAATTGAAGGTGTCGACAATGCTCTGGAAATATCTGTGGTACTCTCCACCGGGCAGTTTTTGACTGTGAACAATTATCAGAATTCTGATCTCTTCTGGGCACTGCGTGGAGGTGGTGGATCCACGTACGGAATCGTCACTTCGGTCACCTACCGCACCTATCCGTCGGTTTCAGCACAGCTCTACACATATCAGGCCAACATCACGAATTCGTCGGTGTTGCCAGAGCTCGTTGGGGGACTTCTGCGTTACCAAACTCAATTTACGGATGACGGTTGGGGAGGAAGTGGGTTGATATCTGGCGAGGGATTGAGTTTCTCCTATGTTGCACCCAACATGACAAATGAAACCGCAATAGCAACCACTCAGGCCTGGCACAACTACACTGCTTCCTTGGCGCCGTTCGGTGTTGTCTCTGTGGAACAGACTTCTTATTATCCTTCATGGTATGGACTATATGAGTATCTGTACAGCAGCGGTGTCCAGAACGGCTTCAACATCATGCTCACGTCTAGGCTTCTCTCGCGAAACACTGTTGCAAACAACTATGCTGAAGTCGCCGAGGTCCTTGTTAACTGTAGCGCCATCTTTGCGTACGTTCCCCACTCACCCTGTGCTTAGACTGGCTGACAATTATATTCCTCTAATCAGTACAATTGCAGGTGGCAAGGTCAGCCAGTTCGGTGCCGATTCTGCTGGGCTCAATCCTGCCTGGCGGAATGCGGTTGTGGAAACCTTGTGTTGGTCCAGTTGGGAGGACGGCGCATCCTCGACAGAAATCCAAGGGATGATATCCCAACTCAAAGGATGGATCAAGGACATGTACGATATCACCCCCAACGATGGTGCTTACTTCAACGAGGTTTGTCCTATGTGTCCGCCTTGGGGTGACCCTACTTACCGTGTTCAACAGGCGTCCTTGTTCGAGATCAACTGGCAAGAGACCTTTTTCGGCTCGCACTATTCGACTCTTAAAGGCATCAAGGACAAGTATGATCCACACAGGCTTTTCGTTGTTGTGGAGGGTGTCGGATCTGAGGATTGGAACGAGGATTTGACGTGCCGCTATTGATACGCGTTTGTCTTCCCTAATCCATGCTACTGCCAATGACCCGTCTGTGCTTTCTATGTATTTGTACGTTCATATTTCTTGTATTCAAGGCAGGTTTCAAAGAGCCGCCTGTCTTTGATCAATTATAACCACCAAGCAGTCTCCGGCCGCAACACGCTTCGCTTCATCACTGAAACAACAGAACCAGGATAATGTAATATAGTCCATTTGACTTATTTTTCACACTCGATAATCCTATATAATCACCTCCCAATGAGGCAAAATGGATTATATGTCATTATCGTGGTTCAGTTGTTTAAGTGATGTTGTCATGAATACTGGATGCGGTGCAACTTGGGCCGCAGCTAGTAGTGTCGTCACATTCGGATCTCTCGACCAAGGGCATCCCACCAAAATAGCCCTCGTCCCCTTCCGCTTACTAAAGTTGGAGCTTTGGGAATGGAAGTCGGATTCCCATGACTCGACTCACAGCCTTGATCATGCCGCCATCAACAAGTTATTCTGGCCCATTTAGGACGCGATCACAACAAGTATGCAGTGTGCACACATACCCGTTAAGTAGGATGTTTTCCAATTCAATTTTGATGAGCTCACGGATAACCTGTGCTGCCAGTACTTGCGCAACTCCACAAGCTGGTTAAGCAACTTGACGTCAGTTCCCCGTGTATGGCTGGGAGAGGTCACACACCGAGCCCCGGCGCAGTTCACGAACGAGGAAGTTCATCCAAATCTAAATCCATGGCAGCGACTGGCATATATATTTTCCTGGTTGATCTCCAAAGCGCGCATCACACGTCCTCGTGTCTATATCCTTTCCGCTTGAATCTCTCGCACAAGCAGGAATGAATGTGCTCTCTGCACTTGCGCTCCTCGTAATAGGATGGCCACTGACTGCCTGGGCCAGTAGTTCGGGATGCCTTTGCACCTATGGTCAATCCTGCTGGCCCACCGCTTCCACGTTCTCCCAACTCCAGTCACAGGTCTCCCAGCCACTCGTATACCCACTCCCCAGCGCGTCAGCGTGCTATCCGCCGTCAAACCCATCAGGAAACTGCACTGCGGTCCTCGAAAACTGGTCCGACGGCCAATGGCGCTCATCCATGCCGGGATCCATGGAAGCACCAGATTTCGAGACATTTACGTTCCACAACGGCACTATCGATGCGTGTTATCTCAACACGACAATTACAGGCACTTGTGGACAAGGGAGCGTGCCAGTTATCGGCGTGGACGCGCGCTTGGTGGAGGACATTCAGGCTGCCGTTACATTTGCGGTGCACCAGAACCTGAAATTGGTTGTTAAGAACACTGGGTATGTCATCTCTCCCAATATAAACTGTACGGGATAGGTATGGTCTGATGGATGATGTGCGGCTAGCCATGATTATCTTGGGCGCAGTACAGCGCGGGGTTCATTTGTGGTGTGGACGCATAATATGAAAGATATCTCGTACAATCACACATTTGTGCCTCAGGGAGCGCCGCCGAACGAGACATACGAGGGTAGGATCATCGCAATTTGCTTTGAAGCCTTTCTGATTGCCTATTCTGGGTACTAGCTGTGACGCTTGCTGCCGGTATACAATGGCAGGAAGCATACACCGCCGTCAATAATTACGGACGTTTGATGGTGGGCGGTATCTCTGACGGTTCCATCGGCTCGTCTGGAGGATGGTTGGCAGGCGGAGGTCACTCTATGTTGTCGCCCAGCTACGGTCTTGGTGAGACTCCAGAAGATCATCTTGTTCACCAAAATTAATCGACAAATTGAAGGTGTTGACAACGCTCTGGAAATATCTGTTGTACTCTCCACCGGGCAGTTTTTGACTGTGAACAATTATCAGAATTCCGATCTCTTCTGGGCTTTGCGTGGAGGTGGTGGATCCACGTACGGAATCGTCACTTCGGTCACATACCGTACCTACCCCTCGGTTCCAGCACAACTTTACACGTACCAGGCAAATATCACGAATACATCGGTCCTACCAGAGCTCCTTGGAGGGTTACTGCGCTACCAAACACAATTTACGGATGATGGTTGGGGAGGGTATGGGCTCACATCTGGTCAACAATTGGCTTTCTTCTATGTTGCACCCAATATGACAAACGAAACCGCGATGGCAACCACTCAGGCCTGGCACAACTACACGGTCTCTTTAGCGCCGTTTGGTGTCGTTTCTGTGGAACAGGTGTATTACTCTCCGTCATGGTATGAACTATACGAGTCTCTGTTCAGCAGCATCATCGAGAACGGACAAAATCTCATGATTACGTCTCGCCTTCTTTCACGAGACTCCATTGCGGACAACTACACTGGAGTCGCCGAGGTCCTTCTTAACTGTAATGGCAGTTTCAAGTACGTTCTCCACTCATCCAGTGCTTAGACCGGCTGACAATTATATTCATCTAATCAGTATGATTGCAGGTGGCAAGGTCAGCCAGTTCGATGCCGATTCTGCTGGGCTCAATCCTGCCTGGCGGAATGCGGTCGTGGAAACCGTGTGTGGGGTCAGTTGGGAGGATGGCGCATCCTCGACAGAAATCCAAGGGTTGATATCCCAACTCAAAGGATGGATCAAGGACATGTACGATATCACCCCCAACGATGGTGCCTACTTTAACGAGGTTCGTCCCGTATGCCCGCCTTGGGGTGACCCTACTTACCATGTTCAACAGGCGTCCTTGTTCGAAATCAACTGGCAGGAGACTTTTTTCGGCTCGCACTATTCGACTCTTAAAGGCATCAAGGACAAGTATGATCCGTACAGGCTCTTCGTTGTTGCGGAAGGGGTTGGTTCTGAAGATTGGAACGAGAACTTGACGTGCCGATATTGACTTGCACTTGTCTTCCCTAACCCATGTTATGACCCACGATGACCTGTCTGTACTTTTACGACGGAATGCACTATGGGCAATGTTTCGGTTAATTACCGCTCCAGGTTGACTGTGGAAGCGCTGAGTTCATGTCTGATACGCGATGAGGAGGATGAGATCGTGAGGTGATGAATACAGACAAGAGTGTCCAACAACTATTCCAACCGAGGCATCAGGCAGTTGAGCCCATCCGCTCCATCCGTTTAGTTGGTGAGTTCGGACTTATCATCTCGGAAATCCTCACGTGGGTCCGTTAACAAAGGGCTGGACGGTTGCATACCAACGGAGGGTGAAATTATCAAACTAGGTCACGCTTTGTGACACTCGGGCAAGGTGCGCAAACCCGACTTGACTGTTACCGACCATGAATGTGCTATAGACACCCTGGAGGAAACAGCCCAATACGCTGGAAGAAGAGGGGGTGACCACTGCAAGTCGAATTACAGCTAGAACCTCGAAGGAAGAGGTCGCTGTCGTCGAATCGAACGAGAACATTGCCGTGTCATTAAGTAAAATACTTACCTAGAACCGAAGTCGAAACAGATCGTAAGGGAGGTTAGGGTAGACATTCATCAGGAGTGAAAGGAAAGCCGGCCAATAAAGGCTTTGGCAGGGTACAGACAGAAATAGCTGTACTAGAGTTGATTAATTGTTGTTGTCAGTTGATGCATCCCCAGCGCCGCATTTTCCGGCGCCATTCACAGCGGAAGGGGCGCCATCCCAGTGTTCTCCTTGAAGTTGGTGAAGCTATGACGGATCTTGCTAAAAATGATGTTCAAGTGAATGGGAAAGATGGATTTTTGGTCTTAACCTATCCACCATTAATGCAGCAATCATGATGCCAAAACCTCTGTATAGATCAGCTGTTCTTGCTCCACTCGACACGTACTAGCAGTGTGGCGACAATCACTCTAGCAGGAGACCATCTGGATAACCGCCCAATGAGCATAAATACAGACTCAGGGGCCAAGTTCACGTAGTCGGAACAAGTCCCGATCGAAGCTGAATCGCGCATGCGAACTTGTGAATCTCCATGGTTTCGAGAGCGGAAGGTGACAGGCGACAAAACTTGCAAGATACCTCGAGAGCATTGAAAAGAATAGTGATATCGCCCAGAGAGCACGGTTCTCCTACACTGTCGATTTGACAAAGAGTTAAACATCAGTCGTCATGTTGGCACAGCAGCGACCATGAGCAGCGTTCTGCAGCACGATAATCTCAGGCGCTCGATAGATAATGTTGAGACCGCGGTGAGTCCAGTAAGAAGTGACACACGATGATGAACGTTAATGCGGACATCTGATGAGAAAGACCACTGGCACGCACGAGTAAAAGCACTCTGACAGTTATCAGCCTGAGGATGCCTTGGACCAATGGCACTGGCAGAGAACATTCGGATGACTAAGCGAGTTTAACCGACGCCACCGACTAGTACGAGTCGCACCGGCTGCCTCTGACTCGTTCAGACATTCCTCATCTTCAATACATGACTTACGCGAAAGCAGGCTTGGGGATACGAGCCGCATCTCGCACCAAGGACTCACTAGAAGCAAATTAAGCCACTGGCCCGTTGGCCATTGCCAGCGACCCCGACTGTCCAAAATTCTCAATGACCGACCAGCAGCTCTGGTGGTGGAAGGGTTTCGCATGCATCATAGCTTGAGACTCCGTCGATCACCATATACTATCTACTGTACTCCATGCGCGGCGTGATGAAGCCGTTGAAAGGTGATCGGCGGGAAACAGCCGTGACGTACTCAACGCAGAAACCGCTTTAACTGACTTGACATTCTGTGCAGAAAGCGTCGCAGCACCTTTCGACACCAAGTTGGGCACCCCACTGATCTACATCGTGCCAATCTAAGAACCATTGGCACAACGATCCAAGGAACAGACGTAGTCTTGGCAAGTGGAAGGAGTGTAAACATTCAAATTAGTCGAAACATACTATGAAATACCGGGTATCGACATCCACGACCAACTTTTCGGGAACGCTCATGCAAGCTGAGCGAATCCGACTTGCGAATTACCGAGATCGAACGTTGTGTATACGTTCTGGAGGAACACATCTCCGACAATCCAGAACGCTATTCCAACAAAGTGAAAAAAGGAGCAATGAGCATAATGTCAATGCAAAGCGAACATATGGAATGAAACACTCACAGTCACCTGCGTCTTGTCCAACGATACCGCTAACACAGTCACTCGAACCGGAAGATACCTGCCCTAGGTTAAGGGTCTGTTTGGAGATAGGGAACGATGTCCCCCCGAAAGTGAAGCTGACATCAGGGAAGGAGTCGCATGGAACTGTAAAGAGTCAGTGAGGTGACAGAAATAAAGCGGCGACAGACATACACGTGTAATAACCTTGTCCGACCGTGCTCGAGGCATCTTTACCACCAAGTGCACTGTAAAAGTCTTGAACTTGCGAGGGTTTGCCAACAATGAGGGAGGTGCCAGTGTCAATGATGGAATTGACGTTGCTCAAAATCGTCTGTCCGTTACCCTCGACACTATCCATGTTGACTTGCCAGAAACCCTGAACAATCAATGTCAATAATAGCCGGGAACGACGCCTAATTTCCAGCTCACTTGTTGCGTGACAGGGGTGTAGGCGAAAGAGCCAGTATACAATGCCGAGTTCGCACCACCAAGATACAACTCCGATCCAGAGGTCGCAAACTTGAATGAAAATACTGGCTGATCCATCTGACCCTGGGAGATAAGATTCTCAACGACGGGAACCGCATTGTAAGCAGAGATAGACTGGAAGCCCAGTCCCATCAGGCCATCAGCAGGGAATTGGTTTGGGGCGAGGTTAGAAGAGTATTTTGAGGCGGCGCCGAGGGTCTGGTCTGTCACCTGCTCAGGCGTCAGACACCTAATGTCGAGAATAACAAGAGAGCATACCGTGAGTCCGGCGATAGAAACCGTATCGGTGAACAATTGGCCGGAAACAGTAGCCCCGTCTTCATACGAATGACTGAAGGTCTGACCCAAGTCATGAGCGGTTGAAGAATCACTAGGATTGTAGACGGTGTGGCCCGAACAGCTTGAATCACATTCGGGTCCTGGCAAGAAAAGATCACTGAAACACAGGTTAGCCAGTCCGTTAGTACCGGACTATGGAAACGTACCTCGAACCCGTGTCGAAGTCCACTGCCAGAAAAAATGAGCTGTAAGGTTATTGAATGTGCAAGAAAGCTTACCAGTATATGTGTTGGGAGGAGTACCAACAGAAATTTGGCCATACCAGAACTGATTGTCACCACTACTAGTCAAGGCATCAGCACCAGTCGCACGTCTCTGGATTCCCTTTGAGTCAGCTCGGGGTGGAAAACCCGTATTCTCCTCGAAACGCTTTAATCCACGAAGAACTTTACTGTATGTGGGTGTTTGAGTTGGTGTCAAGCAATGAAAGAAGGCGACGTACGCCCGGATCGACACAACATGCGAATTGAGTGCTTCGATATTAACCTCACGGGCATTCAACAATCCCGAGCGTCTGCTGATGGGGATGGCCAGGCCGATTTTCTCCCCTGCAGGCTGCGGTGCTGCTGCAGTCAAGACAGCCAGCGCAACGAGGGATGTCGTAAGAGTGAAACGCATCATAGTGGACGGATCTATACTGCGCGCAAGGAGGGGAAGAAAGCAGGTGATAGACGAGCACCAAGAGTTGCACCACCTTTTTGAAAAGGCCCAGACTAGTAAGCGACACCTAATTACGAAACAAAACCGATAATTTTACCTCCCAAATGTCACCCTACATCGCTCTCACAATAACTTCGCTAGCCAATTGTCGTGGTGTGAAGTCCAATCCTTCCTTGGGGAGTGATAAATCGATCTCAGGTCGTGATAGTAAAGTTGGACGTTCTAGTTGGACGTTTATCAGCGCTTGTATGAGTCACAATGACCATCTCGCTCCGATATGAACCTGGTCCCATAGCCAACTCACCATTCCCCCACCAGTCACGTTGGTTCGAATCATGTCTCTGCTTCCAAAACAGCCATAAATCAACTTCCCAACCTGAAGGAGCCCGGTGAGGGTCCGGGGGCTTCACTGTTGCATACGTACACAATGGTAGGGGCATAGGAAGGCTTATCCAAAAGTGGATTAAGTTTCAGCAAGTTATGCCGTAAGATATTATGCATCCGTTGCCGGGATTGCTTGGATGTCATAAATCAAAAGATGGAGAAGTTCAAATCAGCAACTTGGAATGCCACAAAATAGCATATTTTTTGGAAGGTACGCGGCTGGCATGACCTAAATGCACTTTTTTGGGTCGCTTAGAGCTCACCAGCCAATGAGAGGGCTTCAAAATCACCACATACGCTATCGGAGAGACTTCAAGCGATAACGTTACTCGTCTGCTTTGCAGATGGGCCGGCCGGCCTTGCCAGTGAGATGCGCGGCGGCCCACTGGTCCGGAACGTACTTGAAATTTGACCCAGGGCGGTTACAATGCTCACCGACCGGTCACTGGTCTTGTTCTTGGCTTCGAGTTTAGCATGAAAACGGGACGCAAATCCAAGAATTACTAAATACAGTTTATTATAAGCCAAGGGAAAAGTTCTATGAGGTGTCCACCTCCATCGTCACCACCACCGTATCTCTGACCAAAGCAAAGGGCTGAACACAATGCACGCGGTCCAAAACTACAGGTTGATTCCTTGTCAGTCAAACCAGCGACCGGGGATTAAAATGTTAGATAACAGACCACTTTCACACTCTTGATTAAGAGGAAGGGGTACTCCCATACAGGTGGAACTGCAAACGTAGGCTCAGCCTGGCCCTTCGGGTTATCGGTGGGCTGAGGGTGAGTGAACATGATCAATATCGAGTAGAACGCCACTTTGTAAAAGTGGTAGAATAGTAGCGCTGGAGAAGGAGCGATGCTATCAACGATCAGTTAAATGAAATCGATTTCCGGATATAAGAAAGATCGCTTACCCAGAGAGAAGTGAAACGGGACCACGTATACATTCCCCGCCACATTCAAAATACTTGAAGCAGCCATTTTGGAGTACCACAAGGGATTCATCTATGCTCAATAAGTCTCAATGTCGCACGAGTTACCATGAGGGTACATACCGTCTGCGCCAAAGAGGTCGTACAATGCAATACTAAGGATGTTTATCGTTGATGCCAACGGTTTGCGAGCCCAGTGCCAGCGAGCAAGCATGTCAGAGATCTGATCCCAATCATTGTAATTTCCAACCTCGCCTAGCATCTGCGCCAATATAACCACGTCGTTTAGAGCAACGGCCATTCCGCCACCTGTAAGGGGATGCCGCATATTCCAGGAATCACCGAGAAGGAAAATGCCTTCTTTAGTGGAGTTCCCGCCCTGTTTCACAGAAGGCAGGAATGAATTTGGCATACGGCGCAGGCGATCTCTGTCTAGTGCTTCATGGATAGCTGCATGTAGGGATGAAGGGAGCTGAGGAACGACATTTGTAAGAATATGTCCCTAAGGGGTGTGTCAGTTGAAAGCACTGGTGCGGGAGAAGTGTTCCTTGCCTTCAGGTCCGTCGGAAGTGGATGTTTTACATCCACCAGCATGCGGGTATCGTGTTCTGATATCTGATACATGAGGACTGGTCCGTGTCCTTTGACAAGAGCAACGGTGCCATGTTGGGGTATTGGTAGTCGAACATTCTTGAGGATAGCACCGACGAAGGAGCTTCGTGTTGACAACTGACGGGCAGACTTGCCCATAACCGCATTTCTAAAATTCGAGAAGCATCCATCCGCGACGACGACCAGATCCGCAAAAAAATGCTCCTTTCCCTCTCTGCCGGGAGATGAACGTGTAGCACGAACACCCAGCACACGTTTGGTATGTTCGCATTCTATGAGGTCGTTCACCGTAGCTTCGATCACGTCCACGCCCGGTGCACGCTTGGCATACTCTCTCAAGCGCATGACAAACCTGCCATGGTGAAAACTGCGACCCTGTCGGCCGTCTGGATAAGGAATGTGAACGAGACGGCCTGAATGTACGACGCAATAACCGTGCTCTGGAATAGAATCAATCTCCTCCAAGGCGCCCTCCATGCCAAGTTTCTGCAGGGCAGCGACGCCAGCAGGCTGCATCAACTCGCCGACTATACGGTCCGGTTCGGAAAGGGAGCGTTCCAAGAGTGCGACATGAACGGGAGAACCGCGTGATTTTGAAGTTATAGTAGAGAGGGCGTAAGCGAGCGTTGAACCTGCGACCCCAGCACCGACGATGAGGATGTCGTAGTGTTTCGTACCCATTTTTCCGCAAGGTCGTCCCGAGATTGTGGTGTCGGTGGTTGAGGATCACTGGCACTTGAAAGAGGGCCAAGTTGGGTATATGAAGCCGCTGACTCAGCAAGCACTTGAAAATGGTCTCACTTTGAACAACATTTTTGCAACGCTCGTCCGAACCTAGTACTCGTTAGTTGTTACTACCAGTAACTTTACAAGTATGCCCATTTAAGAATCGAATCCCATTGAGCGAGAGAATTTCCTCATACGTATTTGTATCTCTAATGCACCTTCTGGGGCTTTCCGCAGCCTAGGCCGTAAAAGGGTAGGGCCATGTGTTGACGATAGTCAGCCGCCAAATTAAAGGTGAAAACAACAGCAGTGGTCCTGAGGAGTATTCGCACGCCGAGCTAACCCCCCTTTCGAGTACATACATATCTCCCCGCTGCTGGAGACTAACGAGACAACGCTCCAATACTCCCTTCGATACCGTACAGACTTCACGGACTCGATGTACACGAAATCATGCTTTCTTCACCACTTTAGCTCATCCACTTTCACTCCATCGTTTTAAGAGGGTGTTACTTGGCTGACCGAAGGGATCCAGAACTTTCTTCGCAATTTCCGCTCCGGCGATTGGAAGGCCAGTAGGGTCAAGCACCCCAAGCTGAACAAGTACACTGGCTTGGTCCCAGTACCTGAAACATGCTTGATTTCAGAGGATATGGAAGACAGGTGATAATGCTCACAAGTGCCTGCAAGACAACATTCAGCATCCATTACTACCAAACAATGACGAAGGAGGCATACTCGAAGAACAATTTGTCCCCCCGGAACGCAATAATACCAACCATAGCGATCTCTAGCGGCTTACCTGTGGGCGGAATTCCGGGTAAAAAACTGTCTGGTTGTCAGAAGCGAATCACCACATTTCACATGAGCACCTACTAATCGATCTCCTACAAAACCGAAGTGTGACAAATGGGAACGGGTCAAAGAATTCCAAAAACATACCGAGGTGTGCGAACACTTGAAGATCATTTCATCTACGATACGATCAGAGCCGACTTTTGAAAGGGTTAGTGGAAGAGTTAATTTCTCTTCAGATGACTCGGGATCTCACTAGTTCTGGAGACCGTGATAAGTTCGAAGTCGGTGGGAGTGACCTACGCCTTTGGTCAAGAAGTGATGAATAACTTGCATTCCTACGCTAACCGTTGTAAAATGATACTATAGAGGGCGTTTAATCGTGTGATATTGATATCCGACAAATCGTGCTGACCTTGTAGAACCTCACAAGATCATCGTACCCAACGCCGCCTGTCATCGTGGGGACATGATTTACATATGGCGTCGCCACCTAGTAGGCAAGTGAACTTAGAATACGACCTGAATGAAGGTAGTCTGACCATTGTGGTCATGGTCTCTGAAATAACGCTTAGAGTGATTATGCGCAAAAAAAATAATCTCGGCCTACTCGACGCGTCTCTTTCCGCGAACTCGTAATAAGTATGCATGTCCCATAACTTTTCGAAGTTAAAATGAGGACCCAGGTGTCGCTTAAGTATCTCCAGAGTGCGGGTCAAGGAGAGGGTATTGGCGGAGCGGGTGTAAGCATCGACAATGCGTGGCTCGCCAATTGTGACCTGGACTGGAGCACCTGCAGAGAAAGGAAAAGGAGGGCATTGGGAAACGAATGGATATGTGTACACCTTGACCGGAGGGTGTACATGCGTCGGTAGAGTATAACCCAAATTAGCTGGGTCTTCCAAAGGTAGGATAGATGCGTGGAATTTTTCCTGAGAGGATGCTAGATGAAACGCGACTCTTCCAAATTATTGGCGCTTGTCTGTTGTTGACAGTGACAAGGCTCACGGTAAATAGTGTGATCCCGAACCCTTGATCAAGAATCCAGGTGAAATAACCTCCGCGTTTGGGCAGAAGTGTACGCAAACCCTGAGATCTGCTACGATGGCCGGCCGTGAGAGAATCTTGTCAGCATCCTGGGTGGCGAGCCCGTAAGTTACGAGGCCCAATTCTGGTGCCAGTGATCGACTGCCTTTATCGATCATTGTCATTTCTGCGTCGTCCAAAACGTCTGCGAAGGGGGTGGCTCCTGGAGGGTACGTTAGGTGAATGACGTTGTAGCCTTCTTGAGCGAACTGCCAGTGCGCGTTTGAAAAAATCTTAGTGAGTTAGACTGGCAAATTCGACAGCGGTGTCACAAAACCTGTTCACACCACCCAACCTGATCATCTGGAACTAACACCAGGAGTGTTGGGGGCTTAGCGACGGAGACCACAGCGTTCTTGTAAAAGTGGACCCATGGTGAAACGGTGGTGACGATCATGATGTAGCTTGATAAAATCAGTGATTGACTCGGCTATTCATATTATACATCAGACGGATCACGTGGCTCAACTTCTCCGACCAGCCCCACTGCTCGCATTTCACAAGGAGATCTTGGAGGAGATCTATGACCCGTCCACGAGCGACCTGCCCACCCCCGCTATTTTTTTTTTGGCGTGCTCATTAAGGGAGTCGGGGACTGGCGCTTCCGCGGGCCGCTACGGCCGAATAATCGTCAGGGGTGGGTAAAGCGTGCATCTCGGCCAGAGCAAGCGCCCAGGGCACCAAATGATTGTGGGTGTGTGAATCGATTCGATGATTCGGTGCGTATAACGGGCGACAACCGCGTACCGGAGACAAACGACCACCCTTCCTCATTCTATCGATCTGATAGCTATGTCTTCCAACGTACGCCTCTGGCGAGAGACTCGTGGTGAGCACTGGGCAGGTTGAAAGGCCAACGCTGACGAGAACACACTTAAAGAGTCGAGTGAAAACGATCCTTCATCCAGTATCGTTCGTCGAAAGGAAGTAAAACCTATCGTAATCGGTGTTCGAGATGACCTATTATATTCAGTCGCGGTCCTCGCTAATGGGAAGCACGTCGTGAGCGGTGGTGAAGAAGGCAAGGTTCGGCGTTGGCGCATGGAGGACGGCAAGGAGGTGGGGGCGGCAATGGATGCGGGGAGTGCTGTCCGCAGCATCGCCGTGTCACGAGATGGAAAGGTGATTGTCAGTGGGACGGACAGTGGTTGGGTGACGGTGTGGAATGCGGAAAGTCACTCCAAGGTGGCCGAGTTCAAAGCACACCGCAATTGGGTGCGTGCGGTCGATGTCTCGCCAGACGCGACGAAAATCGCGACTGGATCGGATGACCGCACAGTTTGCGTCTGGTCGCTGTTGACCGGCGAGCGACTGCTTGGCCCCTTGAAACATATCCACCGGGTGCTGGCAGCCAAGTTTTCACCCAGCGGACAGCTCATCGCCACTGCCACACGGAACCGCGAGTCCGTTCGGGTCTACGATAGTCAGAATGGCAGCCTCTGCGTCGAGTTTCCAGTCAAAGTCTACTCGGTGGTGAACCAGTCTCTCGCCTGGGCTGGTGATAGCGAGCAACTCTTTGCCTTATCACACGATCGCTACGTCCACCATTTTGACGTGTTCGCCAAGACCACACTCTCGAAATGGCAGATTCATAGCAGTCAGGAACTTGCTGGGTCTATCGCCTTGGCGGGCGGCGGCACGTTCATTGCAACCTCCGCTGGTTCATCAGTGTCGTTTTGGGACACAATGAGCCAACACCAAATTGGGACTGTCATCGAGTACACCCATCCCATCAAGTCCGTGGCTATGTCATCGAAACACGACCTTGTGACAAGCGGAGACAAGCGGATCACCATTCAGGCACTCTGTGGCGCCCTCCCCTCTCGCTACTTGAACGGTGTAAGTGTACCTGCATTTAAAAGCGCCTTCAATCGCAAACCGTTCTGTTCGCTGTTACAGACACCCTGCACGCACGAAATACAGCACACAGTGACCGAAAAAGTTGACGACAGTCCAAGTACGTCCATTTTCACTCTGATCCCGGTTTCTGGTGATCACGTCTGTCAGACGAAAGAACAGCGAATGTCAAGACCATCCAAGAACCTGGCAATCAGCTTGCCAAATCTCGACAAAAAGTCCAGTCCCCACGCGATCAGGAGGAGGGCTCGAGTATGCTCCCCGCTATTCCGACGCGTATTTCCTTGCTTCTCGAAAACCCCGCCCAAGAGCTCTCCGAATCCCGACGTGCAGCCAATCAAGAAAAGGTCTGCCTCAACGAAACCATCTACTCTCTTCGCACACGCGGCGAAAGCTCAAGTCCATTAAAGCTCGGTCCATCATCCCATAGGGGATATGAGAGGATCCATGCTGAATTACACGACATGGGACGTCACGGCGAAGCTTTCGAGGCATTCAGGGTGATGCTCTCAATTCTGGATCAATCCCCCGATCCACACATTCGTGGTAAGCCATTTTGTCGATATTGCACGCAACAGACGGTTTTCAT